>JAHXZK010000018.1:600000-768779 GCA_020975415.1 Calonectria hawksworthii | reverse complement strand
ACCTTTGGGGGAGCTAATCGCCCCCCCCCCCCCCCCCCCCCCCCCCCCCGTCCCTTGGCCCCAGAAGCACTCCCTTTGACGCGATCAGCCCGACTAGGCGAAAGCTGCAGACATCGTCTGGCATCTAGCTCGCTCGCAGGGCCCCCGGGTCGGGTCCGAAAAGGCCTAAAAATAACCGGGTTGGGCTCCTAGGTTCCCGCCCTTCAGTGGTTGGGTTCGTCACGGCTAGTGGGTAAGGCTCTCAGCTGAGATGGCAATGTGCATATGCATGCTCGACCTTTCCCACTTTAACGATACCGAGCAAGGGGGATTAACTTGACGGGCGGCACGACCGACCCCGGCTAGTGCCCTACGGGGCGGCTCGCAGCTCACTGACAGCTGCACCGACGCTTTGGGCAATCCGGCAGAAGCCTCCAACACCGACCCAAGCTGGCGGGCATGTCTCAAGCTAGCCAGCTGAGCCGTCCACGTGATCCCCCTAGCTCCTCTCCTGAGGAGACGCCTTGGCCATTCATTCTCCCTAGGCTGGAGAGAGATGTCTTCTTCGGAACGTGTCTTCGGAAGAGCTGGTTGCTGGGGGTGGGGGGGACCTCAGGTGGACGAAGGAGGCTGTGAAGATGATCCGAGACAGTGAGGTCAGAGGTCGTTGCGTATAAGCCTGACATGACACGCTATGTCATGAAGAAAAGTTGATGTCATTCCCGGGGGCTACCTGGGGCGAGCAGAAGACGATTGATTAGGATTCCGATTCCGAGCGACTCTTCTCCCTCCCCCGCATCTCATTTCCATCGTACTGCTTAAAAATGAGGCGTTCCAACTTTGTTTTGCTATGGGCTCGTCGCGACAAACACTCGATTGCGGTTTAGTCCAGCCAGTTAGCCTCCGCGTCGCCAATCCGCCAAGGAAGCAGTTCCCAGCCCTTGTCGCGTCTAGTGCGCTCGATTAGGTTTGTCGTGGGAAGGCTCGAACCATCGAGGCGGGTTCTCTCTTGAAACAAACGAGCAGCCGCGCTCATCAGTTGCGGATCCCCGACAAGGTTCGCGTTTCGAGTAATCTCCACCCGACCTCCGAGGCTCGCAGATCTCCCGTCCGATGGCAGTGCGGTCCGATTTCAGGCAGAGATCGAATTGTGGCCTGACTTGGCTCTCCTGATGAGAAAAGAAAACGCCATGGGAGAAAAGAAGTCATCGCGCCTTTGACCAAGCCCGACATCTGCAACCTTGGCCGAGCCAAGGTCGGCCTACTTTTTGGTTGGCAGGGATACAGCATGGTGGCGTGGGCTCGACTTGCCGACCACGCCACGTCAGCGCAAAGCCCAGTAATCTGAGACAGGAATTCATGTAGTACACAGGTCTAGGGTGGTCACGAAACGCGCTGAATTTTCCCTCCCATGGCAGACGAGGTTTATCCCTGATGTTAAGGTCGGGAGTCTGCGGAGTGGCATGCAAGAGTCAGGCAATTTTTTTCTTTTCTTTCCATTGTCTTGTTCTTTGTCAGAACGTTGGTGAAACGCACCCTTGGAAAATCGTGATGATGTAGGGAAAAAAAAACTCATCGACGGAATTACCCTCAAATTGGAGGCCGCTATTTGTCGACAGCCTCATGTCAGTCCTACGACTAGCGCCACGCGCTATTTTTTTCGAGTTCCTCAACGACGGGTCTTTAGGAAGTTTTTGCCGCCGAATATGAGACATCTTGCCCTTTCCAGTCTTGCCACGGCTATCTCCATGCGCGCGTCTAGAGTACCTGCAGTGAATACGAGTTGTCATTTCTGGACACCGATGCGCTAAGGCAAGGTCGAGCGTATGATCAAATGGGTTAGGCCAAGACGGCTGGGCGAACACCTCACGGGACGGCGCGTTTGTAGCACAAGCCCTAAGGCGAACATGGTGTGTGAGTGAGACGGGATACCCCGCGCAGGCGACTGGCTGCATGTTGAATTCAAAGGCTGCATGAAGATGTGGCTATATACATGGTCAAATCAACTGAAAAAGAAAAGAAGGTTAAATGGTATCTTGTATGCTTCTAAAATCCCTCCAGGTCGCCCTTTGTGCTTCGTGGTGCAGAGCTGGTCCGGCACCATGGCAAACCAATCCTCAAATCTAAGAGGATGGCGCCGTCTTCGTCAACGAAATAGGAACCTGCCCATCCGTGCTGTCGCTCGTGGAGTTCCACTTCAACGAGTAGATGCCGCTGGTGTTCGTTGGCGTGACATACCACAAGGTTTCCAAGGAGCCGCTCTTGCCAGTGGTTGCAATCCAAGCTCCGTAAAAGACAAACTCAGTGACGAGCTTTGTAGAGTTGACAGAGGGAGGGACGAAGCCGACAGTGTGGTTGGATGCGGAGGGCGCGGAGACGTAGTAAGTGAGATTCGACCAGGTGGCGCTGCTGACGGAAGAGGTATCAGGGTTGCCTAGCAAGCTGCTGTCGGACTGCTTGGTGACTGCATAAAAAGTTAGAGGTTTGAAACAGGAATGAAGAAACGGAGGGAGATGTACAAAGCACAGGAGCCGCCTCATCATCGTCAACAAGTGAATAATCACCAACGTATGCTTGGTCTAAAATTTAATTCGGGTTATTAGTCAAATGTTTCTCTTATTGCGTGTCTGAAACAGAAAAGTCATACCTCCGGAAGTAAACACTCTCAGGCCGCTCAGACCTGTGCCGTAGGCATACAGCGAGAAACTGCTGGCACGCTTTTCAACGGGAGTGGCAACCGCAACAGCGGCAGTTGCCAAGGCGGAGATGAACCAAGAAGAAAGCATTGTTATAATGTAAAAATAGTTGTCTAGCAACTTTTAACTGGTACTACACCGGGAAGAAGGAGAAGATTGAATAGATTGTTGGGATAGTGCTCTAACTAGCGGTGATCGGCGCTGTCATCTATATATCCATCACCGTGGATCATAGCACAAAAAACCTTGATCTTAGGTGACTAGACCACAAGACCTCGAGACCAATGGTAAATGCCGCGTCATCCGTGTGACGAACCTGGTGACAAGGGGAGCAAGCAATAGCCCGGCAGCCAAAACGGACCAGGCTTTGCCGTGTCGGTAGAGGTGGCCCACATCTCCGCGCGCGCGAATGCCGTCAACGTGGGAGGGAAAATCACTCAAGGAAATTGAAGGCAGATTAGCGCTGCAACTGACGGCGATTTCCCTACCTAAGATTCGTCCTTATTGGGCGGGTTCGGGTGGGGCAATCTGACTCTCATCGGTATTTCTCATCGGCTTTAGGCCAATTGCACGATGCAAAGCAATCACCCAGTTACGCGGACACGGAGATCAAGGGGTCGCCCCCCATGGCCGGACGGGCCAATTGGGGGCCCAGAACCGTAACGTACCCTACGTAACCCACGCCAGGCGACGCCGATGGAAACATCAAAAGAGATGTCGCGCAACCGAGCCAATGGCTTGGTTTACTTAACTAGTTGGAATATTCTCTCCTTTCCAATCTGGTTCCCCCCTTCCGCCACATTGGTACGCTAAGTCGCTAAAAATACTGCCCTCTCCGGGCATAACCGTCCGCAGCGACGACGCAATCCCGAAACCAGAAACACGCCGGGGGGCTGATAAAACCGCCACAATCCGGTACCTTGCATACAGACATGGCCACCGATTCTAATCGCATGAACCAAATCTCCCCCTCCATAAACCTCCTGTAATCGCTAACAACGGAAAATTATCGTTGTTTTACGAGCCTGCATCCCACGTACCCGGATTCAGACCAGCATCATCTAGACCCGACATCCTGGCCCAGCAAGGCGCCTTGACCAGCTGACCAGCACCGACCCGTCAGCTTAAACACCAAACAAGACGCCTCGGCCTATCATTCAACCAGGACATGGCCGGTTTGGGCAAATTGCTTTTCATTTTGGAGATATTGACACCGCACAACTCGGTCGAGACCCAGGATCAGGATCAAGCAAACAACGCTCTTACCATGTCTCACAAAGTCTACCAAGGCAAAATGCCATATTGACTGACCTGATTTGCCGGAATCTCATCCTGTTTGAAAGGCGAATGGGGTCGTTTGGAACGCTCTCAACATTTGACTTTGCCGTTTCCCAAGGCTAAGCATGCAACATTGTGGGGTGCGAAAACATTGCCGCAGCCAAGCATGTAGGGCAATTTTTCCTACGCCCCCTCTCCCTGTCCTTGCCACGGCATAGTTTTGTTCCCAAATCCATTCCGTTCCTTTTTTCGACGTGTCAGCATTTAATGGCATTACGGGTCTAGCATTCCCCGATGCTAATCCCCGGTTCTTGACTTATTGCCAAGCCCGTGAGTATGGTTTCGGGTTGCATCGCCTCCCGCTGCTGGTTTTCTGGATCAGCTACCCCTGTGTCGCTTGGGGCTATAACTTGTTTGGGTCAAACTTACGCGGCCTAGGTGAGGCTCTCCACATCTCCCGTTGAGACATGGCAAGTAGATTCATCCTCGGTAACGTCTTTGGAGCAATTCGAGGAGAAGGGTAAAGGAAGTATTTGCGAAGACCCTCCGGGGAGTCAAGTTGTGGCGACATTCCATGTCTCGCAAGTCTGTACAGGCTTTTGGGTCTCATCAAGAGTCTTTTGATCTTCATGCACGGACTTCGAGTCTCTTTGGAAGCCCCAAAGTCATACATAAGCTTCAGGTGCTGTGGGAACCGTAGCCACCGTCATACATGCACCGGACCAACTCACAAGCTCATATGTTTATAATTTGATTCATCCGCTCCCCTCTAAGATGAATCAGCGTTTTGTCTCGCCATACATTTGACTAAGGGATCTACTGCATATTGACAACCACTTGATTCTGACTTTGAGAATTTCCTTTGTTGTACAAAGGCTGTATAGGCCAATAAAAACCGCTTGTTTTCATTTTATTTGCCGTGATTATGCAACCTCGGTTGTTCCATGTTAAACAATTCCAACATGCCAAGCGGAAAATCTTTTTGTTACCATCTGATAAGCGAGAATATCGTGAGTGGGTTCAAGTTTTTAGGAAAGCGTCGGTTCGTCCGTGGGTCCGTGCTTCCGGAATGTGGGCGTTTAGGCCATGACGACTTCGTAAAACAAAACAAGCAGGGTACAGCTACCCTGCTTACGCCCTGAGCAGCCCTTGGATCGCGTGCTTGAAAAGAAGGTATCATAAGTACAGTGAAGAATAGATTCTTGATGTATTTTTATTATCTATTTGTCAACTCTCCGATACAATCCATGCCAAAGATGCTCTATTAGCCCGCGTCACACCAAACCGGACGCAAGTGGTATTAGCATAGCCCCCTGGCTGGCGCCTGACTGTACCATTTCTAGTAAGGTGCCGACTAAGCCCCATCAAAAGTTGCGTTGGTCTGCTGGCAATTCGTGGACTGGAAAGACAGGAGGAGTACCATCCATCTCCGCCCGTCGGACTGGAGTTGAGGCCGGCTGAGGAGTCATAGCAGGTGATACCCCTCCGTTTGAGCAACTGAATCCGCCTGCAGGTGATGAAGGAACAGGCGTGGCTGTAAATGGCTTGGTCTCCGTCATTCCAGCAACTGATTGAGGCTGCACGGGCTGATAAGGGGATCCACCGTCTTCGCTATTTCTGGACGGCTTCCTTTGACGAAGGAGGTAGAGCGCGCCCAGCACAATAAAACCCAGAATAGCAAGCCCGCCCAATACTCCACCAACAATGGGGCCAACAGGGGGCTTTGAATGGGATGAAGCAGCAGCGGATGTAGATGAAGCGGTGGTTTCCGTTCTAGTGGATGAGGCGGTCTCGCTTGTCATCTCTGTCACAGTCGTTTCCGCGATGTATAGCTCTCCGTCAAGTTCTGTACGAGTGAGGAGCCCGGCCAGACTCCCATCCTGGCCATTATAGGTCCAAAAAACTTTGGTGGCTTCTGTTTGAGATTTGTCTATACATCGATAATCGGTAATTCGATTCGGGTACGCGAACGTTTGGCAATATGGCGCTGAAGATTCGGTGCTAATACAGGTCACCAAGAGGTCAGCTGGAAACACGAAGAAACAATATTGCGTGAAATGAAATGATGACTCACCAGAGAAGCTCAGAAAGTATGTAATCTGACGTGCTTTCGTATGCGTCACTGTTAACACAGTACCAATATTCAGTCGCCCATTCTGAATAATCAATACTGGTGCATCCTATAACCCCAAATTGTTGTGTGCCAGTGGCTATATACCACTTGCAGAGGAGGTCGCGATCCTCGCAAGTAATGGCGCTCTTTGAGTCCCCAGATACATAGCCACACGTCGCATCTGTTGCTATTGTCCAAACTAATAAATCTTCCAAGGCCACCCGCCTATTTAGTCTTTGAAAGCGTGCCGAGACGGCGGCTGGAGAAGGTGGATCGGTAGGCCGCGGCGCAATAGCATTCGTAATCGCTGGCAGCATCGCCATGACGATTCCGAAACAGGTTATAGAGAACATCAGAATTTTGCGGGTTTATCAAGCGGTGAACCGAGCAGAGGGGAAACTCCTGTGGGAAAATGGGCATGGTGTTGGTTGTTGGTTCTCATTCAAATATATAGGTCCCACCTCAAGCCACTCATGCAAGGATCAACAACGCTATCCACGTATCCGTATCATTTAGACTGTATAAATAAATAGCTTAAAGCACTTGACCCTTTTTTACACATGGCTTGCAGGAGCCACGTTGATCATCATGATTGCGCGAGCTGTGGGCTTTCTACCATTCTCTTCAGTGGCAGCCTGATCTGAGAGGTAACAAATACGCGTAAAAGTCGGTAAGGCCACGGCGCGAGAAAACAAAGTTTTAATTTTTGCGGCGGGACTTGTTAAAATCAAGCTAGAAGTAATCCCGTATGAAATTCATTGTTAGTTTGGTCTCTCTCTTGTTGGGGAATCTGTGCGGGGAAAATTCGAACAACTCATCCACCGGCCTCACTCCGTCAAATCCACAGCTAGTGTCAATGCCATAGGTTAATTCTATTGGAGTGGAGACATGGAACCAACTACCAATCGCTCTGCTCATTCAAAACGGTGGATGGACTTCTGGTCCAGTTGAAATGCGCCTGATTCGCTACGAAACAGAGGTGCGAAGGCTATTTAACCTGATTAGGACCAATAAATGCACGAGAAGATGGAAATTTGATTTAGCTTCTTTTTCTCCAATCCAGAAAACTGTCCATAAGCAAAGATAACGTATTTCTCTCGGTCTGATCATTCTTTTGCTCAGGTCAATTAGTTTCGCGCTCAGCTGAGCGTGACCTACCCTGAAGTCGGTCCATTTTCACCAACCTTGCAAATTCTGAAACGATAGTATGGCTTTATCTCGCTACTTTTATGATAAATGCACCGTTGAGCATATACAAAGGACATTTTCATGAGGGATTCTTTTTGTTCGACTGAAGAGTTTTTTTTATTTCGTAACGTTTCTAAACGGCACGCTTTAAAGTGCCGTTTTGATATCTCGTAATACTTCAAATATACACAATATTCCTTCTTGCATGCTAAATTCCAAGGTAATACATATAGGAGCGATTTGCACACTCTCATGGCTTTGCCTACTCTAGCTGAGCGCCAATCTTTTCCGCTGCCGCCTTGACAGCAGCCTCATCGAAGGCCTGCGCCTCATCGGGGATGATGAATTCAGAGTATGGCGCACCAGCTGTCTGGATAATCTCCTCAATACCCGGGCCGTTTGTGAAGGAGATGAATCGCACGTATTTGCTGGCAAACTCAAAGGCGAAGGTCTGGCCAGCACCTAGCACCACGGTTTGGCCCTCCCTCACCGTGTTCCAGTCCTGCTCATCCTTGGTCTTGATCTTAAGCAGACCCTCGGTGATGCAGAAGCAGTGGGCGACCTTGGGGAATGTGAGCCAGCCACTGATGGGCGACTTTCCGTAGTGATTTGATGACTCGATGCTGGAAATGGCAAACTTGCCGGTGCTCTGCAGCACGTTGATGAAGGGCCTTGACATGACGCCGCCAAGAATCCATCTGGGACCAGTGTTGGCCTTGAGGAAGTAGGGCTCTAGGGGGCCTGGAAGCTGGTTCTCAGTCTCCAACCACTCAGTAACCTCAGGAGGCTGGTAGTCGCGCGCGAAGTGCACATCAAATCGATCCTTGGCAGCCATGACCTTGGGGATCAACAGCTCTCGCAGGTTGCGGTTGTCAGTCTCCGGAACGACAAGACCGCCATAGGTCTCACCAACGTATCGGAAAAAGTCGATCCAGTCACCAGGGGCAATCAGACCCAGGGTCTCAGTGTGAGGACCCAGCAGCTCAGGGTTGTGAATAACTTTCTGTTTTTTGTTGTTAGATTCAGTCATTGGATTTGGTCGCGAGGAGTTCAACTTACGGGAGGGACATAGGCAAAGTCTCCAGGGCCCATGATTCTGCACTTGTCGCCGTTCCATAGCTTCTGGTATCCCTTGGTGATGAGGAAGACGTCGTGGGCCTCGTTGTGCCAGTGGAAGCCGGGGGCGTCAGAGAGGACGGCACCGCTCTGGAAAACGGCAATGCCACCGTCGGTCTGCTTCGAAGAGGCCAAAATTCTGAAGGCGCCCTTGCTTCCGGGGATGGTGATTCGCTCTCCCTCGAGCTGGTCGATGATGTAGCTCGGCTGAGCGTCAGGCGGGGTTGTGTGCACGGGGATACCCATTGTGAAGTGTGTGTGAGAAGGAATTGAACGCTTGGTGAAGAATTTCAAGAGGATTGACTTGACTGCTTTAGACTTGTGCTTGTGCTTTTGTTGCGAGGGCTCATTTCTTGGCCCAATGACGCCAATGGTTTATACTTATAAGCAGCGCGGTTGTCCAAGCCACGGATACTGGCCCATGATATCACGCAGGGTCCAACGTTGCGGAATGTGGGGTTAGTCTGAGCGCCCATGTCGAGTGTGACACGAGGTGCGGAGGGCCCGAAACGGCCGAATGGCGTAGGCCCGGAATTCCCGCCCCACTGCTTTGCGACGATGGAGGAAACCTTGGGGCTTCTTGGTCGCGGTTCAGGCTGGCGAGGTATCCCCAAATAGTAGCGTTATATCCGTGTCCAACCCTTCGCAACTTCCTCGTTGGCTTTGGCACGCAGCACATCGTACGTCCAAAATGGCAAACCCGGTGTCTTTCAGAGGTGTCTACAAGGTCCTTGACGGACAGGAGATTGACGCGGACATTTACCTGCCCGAATCCTCCGAGACCGACACTCAGAGGAAGTATCCTGTCTGTAAGTATAGCTTTGCCAAGTCATCGGACCCGCTTATCTAATTCAACCACCACAGTGATCAACATCCATGGAGGAGCATTCATGCTTGGGTCTTCCAAGATGGTCAACAGGGACCAGATTGTTGATTGTCTAGATCGGAAATGGATTGTGGTTGTACCAAACCACCGTCTGTGCCCGCAAGTCAATTTGCTGGAAGGCCCAATTCAAGATTGCCGTGATCTATTGGCCTGGATATACAACGGCGGGCTGCAAACATCCATCTCCTCCCATACAACCGCCTCTTACCCAATTGACGCGGACCATGTATTTGGATTTGGTACCTCATCTGGAGGTACATTGTCGCTGAGCTTGGTGAGTTCACCGCCGTTTTGAAGTGTTGCTGCACAGAGACGTACTAACAATCCGCGCTAGGGCTTTGGCGTGCCTCGGCCGGTCGCTGGCATCTTTGACATGTACGGGCCGTGCAATTTTACGGATCCGTTCTGGAAGAGCAAAATTCCAGAAATAGCCTCTAAGCTTCCCCCACTCACAGAAGAATTCATCAACCAGGTCTTTGACGAGAATCCGATACCTATTGAGGGTGGTGTGTCGCTAGAGGGCCAACAGGTCGGGCCTCCTAGATTCGACGACCCAAGACAAGCCTTCGCCTTTACACAGATTGCGAATGGCACCGTCATGGATGCAATCTACCCACCTGCTGATTGGGAGAAGGTTGATCCACTCAGAAACGTCACTTCCTCATTCCCACCAACTTTTATAGTACATGGCGATGAAGATAGAATGGTGCCTCTTTACTTGAGCAAGAACCTCCATTCAGCTCTATCAGACAATGGAGTCAAGTGTGGTCTTAAGGAGGTCCCGGGAGAAGGGCACACGTTTGCGGCTAAGATGAAGGTTGGTTCCCAGACATGGAACATACAACGAGAGGGTTTCGACTTCTTAGAAAGTCTTATCCAATAGCCATAGACTTATCCAATAGCCAGACCTGTCCAATAGTTGTAGACTTTAACAATAGTCATAAGCCTGTCCAATAGTCATAAACCTGTCCAATAGCCATAAACCTGTTGACAACCAACTACTTCTGAATAGCTATTATGCAAGAGCTCCGCTTTGGGCATCCCATGCATGACTTTGTGTTTGTAAGCGGGAGATGCTGACAAAATCATGTCGACAGGGGCACTTGAGACGTCGGGACATTGGAAACCGAGGTGTGCACACTCTTCACAGTTCAGACGACATGGATTGGTTTTCAGCTCAGTGCCGGAAGAGCCGAGGCTCTGACTTCCCCGCAAACGACGGCCTTCGCGATGTAGGGCACTAGGTTCTGCAAAGTGGCGGAACTACGGCCCCAACAACGCCAGAGCTGGCGTAATCATTGGGTACCCCGCGTTCCTTCTCCCCAGAAAATTTGCTTCCGGAGTTCGGGGCAGTTAGATTTTGATCGCGGGGACTAGCCATGGACTCGTCAATTGGCGTTCTCGTGATGTGACAGGGATACTCGGCCACTTCCACGGACAATCCGGAAAAGCCGGAATGCGGGGTAGCACAGAGCCGGAATTGCCGCATGCTGGGTACTTTTGGTCAAGTTTTTTTTCTTTTTTCTGCTGTGCCGCGGAGATATAAAAGAAAAACGCGCGCCTTGACGTATTTTTGTGATTGTGATGGCCAGTTTTAAACATTGGTGTGCCTGCCGACTAGCTGTCTGTCGTATGCAATTTATTTACAATTTACAATAAGACGGATTGCCGCGCTTGGTTTCTGAGTTTTGAGGCGGTTGGCGGTCGGGTCAATGCAAGCGGTGAATCCTGAGGGCGGGCTTTACCATAATCTGACTAGGCTGGGATCAAAAACGGGGCGGGACAGTTGGAGGAGCTGCAAAGGTTGGAGAAATGCCAATTGCGTAAAAGGGTGTGGTTGTGTGCCTGGTTGGGTTGCCGTGATGGTGTTTGGCCCAGCTGGGAGGCGACGTGCGTGAAATAAAGGGCAATTAAATGTGGAGAGAGGCAAATCTTGGCCCTCATCTGGACCTCTCAAACACGGCTCAAACGGTGTCTCCTCGGCCAAAACGAGAATTGGCTCAGCTCAGTGACAAACAAGGCAGTTCCTCTGTCCTCGCTTGCCCTGGGGCCGAGCAACGCCACGGCGAAGGGTTTGTGAACCCCACAACCCCGGCCTCATCTGATGTGACATCCGCCTGCATTTCCCCGCACTACCATCTTGCTTAGCTCGTCACTCGTCATGCGCGTCCCAGGCCAACGGGCGCGCTGTTAAAGTATTCCGTCGCCACTTGTCCAACCTGTTCACCCCCCCAAGGCGAGACGACGCTCGCTGCCGTGACCGCATCATGAACGAGCCCGGTGACATGCCCAAGCCCAGGCAGAAGACTCGTCGCCCGCGCGCCGTCCTCGCGTGCGAGCTGTGTCGCGTCAAGAAGAACAAGTGCGACGAGCTGCACCCATGTAGCTACTGCAGGCGTAAGTGCTAACCTTGTCGCAACTTTTTTGCGAACACGAACACCTCAGCTGATTGATCTTGCGCCAGAACGCAACGTCGAGTGCACATACCGGGGATCAAATGGATCAATCTACAAGAAGCGCTTCACTCCCGAGTACGATTGCCCACGCCACCACATCCCCACTGCTTACGAGATCAGCGTCGCTAAACCCCTAGTGCCAGATATGTCAGACAGCTCGAGGAGCAGGTCAAGACATTGCAATCTTCGTCGCAACCGCCTAACCCGACGCCGGAAGCCACGGCCGCTGTCGCCTCAACTCCAGGAGGCATCTCATCAACAACCGGAGAGTCGCCCAAGGCCTCAAGCACCCATACGTCCATCGCGGGTTCCGCGGGTCCCAGCCGGGATTGGTCGTACCAGGTCCCTTCACCGAGTTGCAGTTCAAGACAGAGCGCCCAGGAAGTCGCAGCAGTCAACCTCCATACCCAAAGCGTCGAATTTTACGGAAGCTCCTCATCTGTCGCCCTGCTGTCCCGGGTCCAGCGAAATGAAGATGGCGAAACCCTTTCACCACCAAAGGAGCAGGACAGCGGCTCAATCGTGTCGAATCTCCACAACCCGCGTTTCTCCCCCGGCATGATGTCGGGTATTCAACAATCGCTCGGCTCACAATCCGCTCCCGCGACCTCCGGTGTTTCCATCCATTTTCACAAATGCAGCGTTTTTATCCATGGCTTCTTTTCGTCGAATCATTACATCCACCCTATTCTGGACAAGCAGCGATTTCTGGAAAGGTGTGAACAGCTCTGGTCGGGAAATGAAAGCTCGCAGTCAGGGAGCTTTATTGCACTCTACTACAGCATTCTCTCGCTAGGCGCATTGATGAGCATCCGAGAGGAGGAACCCATAGATGGAATCACGAATCGGCAGTGGAGTCGCAAATTTTTTGAGGAGTCGCTGAGCCATTGTTATCGACTGGGAATGGTTACCGACTTGGAAATGGTGCAATGCTACTTTTTTCTCGTAAGTGGATCGGCGGATGGCTTGAAAGTGCGACGTGGACTGACACTTGGGCGTAGGCAAAAATATGCCAAAATGAGCTCAACCCTCACTGTAAGTAATTTTGGAACGACTCTATCGAATTTTGCTAACCGACGTAGGGGCTTACATGTATGTGGGACAAGCTGTGAGAACAGCGTTGGCGATTGGAATCAACCGAGAACCACCAGCACATGTACAAAGAGATCCCGAGACATTACGAGCAGAAGCAAGAACTTGGTGGTAAGATTTTCTGCAAGGTGCATAAATTATGAAGCTAATTAAATTCTAATAGGGGCCTTTACTCACTTGAGATGTATGCACTACGACTTACTACAATTTTTGCGTTGCTAATTGGACTAGGGAAATGTCTTTTGCCATGGGACGACCAGACACACTCGGCTCAGATCTGTACCATAACCGCCGATTTCCGATTACGAGAGAATCACCAGATCAGATGCCAATACCTCACCAGCCAGAACTCATTGAACCACCGCATTGCACGATAATCAAATACATGGTTGACTTCTCACGGATAACGCGATCTGTTGGCCTTGGAATCTACCTCTCCGATCTTTCACCACCAGAATTACTCGCGCGAGCCAACCAACTGGAGCAAGACCTCGACCGTTGGGTAGACAGCATCCCAGAGTTTATTCGCCCTTCTCGAATATACTCCAGCAAGACGTCCTTGAGAAGCGTGAAGGAGGCACAGTATGCAAAGAGACAACGACTGGTTTTGACTATCCGTAAGCAGGTCTGGATGCCTTGAAGTGGGACGCAAACTAACAAGCTTAGGATATCATAACTTGAGAATTTTAATGTTTGGTTCACTGCTTATGAACGCGTCCCTTGAGGAGCAGTCGCTGGCGCCTGCATCGGAGGGCATCCGAAAGAGTCTGGAATCGGCTAAACAGACGATTGATATCATTTACGATGTCATTCAGCATCATGATTTCTTCCGCACATGGTAGGCTTTTATGCACAAGGATTTTTACCTCCCAAAAAAAACTTCTTGTTAACAAGTATCCAGGTATTACAACATTACATACATATCCTTTGCGACCTCTATTATCTTGGTGTATCTTGGCCAAGGCCCCCCTGACGACGAAGTGCAATCTCTGTCCGGTTTCATCGAGCGTTCTATCGAGATTCTCGAAGCCATGGATGAATGCGTTGTTGCCACAAAGGCCGCTGCGATTATTCAACATGCGCTGCAACAAGCACAGAACAAATCGGCGACCCAGATCAGCGAGAGCATGAAGCGCGATGGAGCCTTACCCTTTAATCACCACTGGGGCCCCTTGACACTTATTGATGAAGTATTTGATGCGAACCTGATGTTTGAAGCCGGCATGTGGGACGACACAGAAGCTTTGCTTCGGTTCCTCGGAGGCTCCGGGCCCCTGGACCAACCCCCGGACGGGATGGGCGAAACCCACATGACCGGCTAGCGATGAAAAAGGAAAGAAAACAATGGTAGGGGTGGCGGGATATACCCTGATGGCAACGAATTTTACGTAGAGTTGGATTGAGCGATTCCTGCATGACCGGGGGGCCTGGCCTGGCCCATTTAATGACCTGATGAGCGTTTGGACAATTGTACAGCTAACTCCTCTATATTCATGAGACATGTAAATCTATCGAATTTGAAAAAACATCTAAAATGTGCCAAGTGACTCCGCTCAATTCGACTGTATTTACACCCTGCTCGCTATGTGCAAAATATGTACTCTTCTCTATTCTATAGACATTCTAATCGTAAATTGAATTCTATCGCCGGCCTGGGCCCATGAAATCAAATCTAGACAGTAATAGTGGTGCTGCCGTGCAAATCGCGCGAGCTCGATCCGACGGTGAAAGTGTATGTTCCGCTGGCGACCGCCCACTTCTGGGCAGTGGTGTCCCAGTAGCTCAGGTCACGTCGGCGGAGGCTGAACTCGATGTCTGCGGACTTGCCAGATGCGATTGTGGACTTCTCAAATCCTCTGAGGATGCGCGTTGGCTGCTCGGCCTCGGCAGGGAAGCTGACGTAGAGCTGGGCAATCTCGGCTCCGTCGAGGGTGCCGGTGTTCTTGATGCTGGTCTTGACAGTGACAACCTCGTCCCAAAGGTCTGCCTGGCCTCCAGGAACAAGCTTACCGGTGGGGTACTTGGAGGAGAGGGCAGACTTGTCCTTGACGGTCGCGGAAACATCTCCGTAGCTAAAGGTGGTGTAGCTGAGACCGTGGCCGAAGGGGTAGCGGACAGAGGTGTTTTGGGCGTCAAAGTATCGGTAGTCGATGTGAACGCCCTCAGTGAAGTTGCACTGAGCAGTGTAGCAGATGGAGGCAGGGTAATCAGAGGCGTTCTTGGCAATGGTGTGGGTGAGCTTGGCGCTGGGGTTGACATCGCCGTAGAGAACGTCGGCAATGGCGTTTCCGCTCTCCTGGCCAAGGAGGCCAGAGTACAGAACGGCAGTGACGTTGTCGTTCTCGATCCATGCGTCAAGAAGGCGGGGACCAGAGGTGTTGATGATCACAACCGTGTTGTTGCAGTTGGAAGCAACAGTCGTCACCATGTCGTCTTGGTCGCTGTCCTTGAGGGCGCTTCGGTCACCGCCCTCTCCGGAGTAGGAGTTCAAGAACACAAGGCAGACCTCGGAGTTGTCAGCGTAGTTGGCGAATGAGGGGCTGACTGCTGTGCCCTGGCCAAGACTGCCCAGGTTGATGCTATCGGCACGCTTAGACATGGACGGGGGAGCGGTGCCGTTTCCTCCAGGGCCACCTCCCATTCCGCCGCCCATGCCACCGCCCATTCCTCCGCTGCTGCTGGACGTGTAAGTGTCGTTCATGAG
Source organism: Calonectria hawksworthii (assembly GCA_020975415.1). Classification (NCBI taxonomy): domain Eukaryota; kingdom Fungi; phylum Ascomycota; class Sordariomycetes; order Hypocreales; family Nectriaceae; genus Calonectria; species Calonectria hawksworthii. The sequence continues at coordinate 753,271 of JAHXZK010000018.1, read as the reverse complement.
CCACCAGATCATGCTGTTATCCTCAATAGCCCGATTGGTGAGCGACTGGAAGGGAGTCATCAAGTAAGGGAACGAGAGCTGGCCAGAACCGGTGCCACTGGCCAAGTGGCCCTGGTAAACATCGCTGTCAGTGCCCTGGACACTGAAGGCCTGGTTGGGTCCGGCCATGCAGGGGCCCGCGTGAGCACCAAAGAGTGAAATGGTACGGGGCTTGTTGAGAGGCAAGCCGAGACCGCTCTGGTTGGAGTTCTTGAGCAGGACAATCGACTCGCGAGCCACCTTGCGGATGAGCTTGTTGTGGTCGCCGCGGACGTTGCGGTACTCGGTGGAATCGGCCTTAGAGGGCTGCTTGCCGTCGTCGAGTCCAACGTAATAGTAACCGATGACGTTGCGAACGGCCATGTCGTCGAGGCGGTCCTGGGTGAAGCTGCCGTTGGAGATACCCTTCTCCAAAATGGTCTCGGTCCAGAGGGAGCTGGAGCCAAAGTCAAGACCTGCGTTGGCAGAGCCGTATGAAGTGGACTGCGAGTTGACGTCGGGGAACACCATTCCGGCGAATCCCATCGTCTTCTTCAGCACACCGCTGATAAGGTCGTTGTTCTCGCATGAGAGGGTGCTGTTCACACGGGTCATGCCGCACATGACTGCCATCATGCCGGCCTTGACACCATCGGCGAAAGGCCAGGCATAAAGCTCGTGGATGGTCTTGTCATCAGCGTTGGAAGAGTAAACATCGCTGGTGGTGGCCGAGGTTCCCGAGGATCGGTTCGTCTCTTGCTCGTTGAGAAGGAAGTGGCGTCCTCCAGCGATCACACCTGCAGAGTTCATTCCGGCGATGGCCTTACCCATGGCGATGCCAGAGAGATAGGGATCAGCAGAGAAGGTCTCGGGAGTCCTTCCACCGTAGGGGACACGGCCAAGGGGACCAGGCTCGGGTCCATCGATAAGGTTGTATCCCATGCCGTAAAACTCGTCACCCACAGCCTTGAATTGCTCCTCAATGAGGTCACGGTTCCAAGACATGGTTAAGGCGTTGGCCATGGTGAAGCCTGAAACATAAAACTGGTAGTTGATTCCGGAGACACCATCTTTAGCGTTCAAGGCGGTCCATGTGTGGTTGCCAGTGATGCTTCCTCCAGTAATAATCGAGACCTTCTCCGTGTTGTTCAGGGTGGCCACGAATGCCTTTGCCTTTTCGTAGGCATCGCTTATGTTGCCACTAAGCTGAACTATTTACCGTTAGGTTGTGCATTTTCTCTAAAAAGGGCAATCATCAAGTACCGTAGCCGTCATCCAAGATGGCCGAGATGGACGATGAATTAGACGCTGCAAGGCTGCCAGCAGCACATGACAGCGCCGAAATAAGAGTGAAAGACGTTTGAGCCTTCATAGTCGATTAAGGAGTGACCAGTTGTGAACCTTCACTTAGACGGCAAACGGAACGCCAAGAACTGGCGTCTATAAAGCCGTATTTATCATTCACGTGGATCGACGGCCATGTGTCATGGGCAGCGCGCAATTGTGGACCCGGGAATGAAACATTTAGTGAAACTCAAATCAGGGAGCCTTGAACCACAAAATTACGCGTCGTTTTGCCAGAGGCCAGCACTTTAAAGGGACGCGCAACCAAGTGGAGCGACGGTGGGAATGCGGCGCTTAGACAGGAGGTTCCGTAAAGATTCCGGCCCAAGCGGCAGCAAAATCCTCACATACGTCATTTGAATTGGAGAAATTCTTGGTCTGCGGAAATAAGAAAAAAAAAACAGGTTTGTATGTTTATCCTCAAGATCACGACCGCCGAGATCACGTCGAAGAACGGCGTCGATTACCCACATTCCATATCCCACATCCCGAGCCCTACGACTGGGGCAACGGAGCTAAAAGAACTGGCCACAACATGATGCGAGCACGGAGTCGCAGCAACAATTAAGGACCAAGGCGGTGTCGGAGCCAAATGATTCTCGACCCATTTCATGCGGCGACCACGTCGGCGACTTCGGCCAGCAGATACGGTCTTTCCTCACCGTGGTGCTTGTTTAGGCCTAGCCACCACGGCCCTTTAGTCGGAACAGAGGCTGCAAATGGGCGATCGACATGAATACCACATTGCAATTTCGATCTGCTGTGCCTGCCCTTTGGGCGACAGGGTCCACGTGGGATGGCAGGGAATACCTGTGAGCACTTACACAGATTGGACGGTTTTGACTTTTTTTTCCGGGACTTTTGAGCCGCCAGTCTGCCTTACTTTGTTGCGGCTCTTTTGAGCTCTGATATGGGTCAATTGCCTTCGAACTATGTAGCTTGCGCGATTAATTGATTACTCAATTTGCACGGCCAGATACACTCGGGCTATCTAGATAACAGGGTAACCCGGTTTTATTGCTGGTGATAGTTGTATTGCTGGTGGTATTGAAGTTTTGCGCGGGAGTCTCGAACGCGGTTTCTTTGAACCACTAATCGGGATTATTCGCTGTTGAGTTTAGAAACAATAAAGCATGGTGCAAATAACAGTTTATTGTGACCAATCCGAGTCTTTCTGCTGACACCCATTGGTTTTATTTTGCCTAACCGAAATTGGTGAATGGCGAGCAGAACGCAAAAAGGTGGTCGACCTGGTCGGCAGCTGTCATCTGCCCTACCCAATGCAACCTAAATAATTGCGAATATCGTCGCTTACTAAGAGGGGACAGGTACGGCTATTGCTTGGTATATCAGTAAGATTCATAATTCATACTATATTATTGATCTCGTGATCAAGGTAAACTGTGAGAAGCTTCTTCCATCCGTTCTACTTTATCACCGCTACCGTGAGCACTGATGAGGCTATGGACTGGGAACGCAGAATGATTCGTGCCAAGCTACGTCATTCCGATTCGACCTTACTTCTTGATTGGTGACGTAGCACCGTCCAACGAGCTTCATTAGCAAGGGTCAGCAAGCAAGTGTTATTTATGCAGTAATGATCCCCCACGAGTCTTCGCATATAACACTTTGGTGCATATGTCGGGTAGTTCGAAGCAGGTAGAAGTATCTTTTAGGCCTGAAATAATGAAATACTCTTCATTTTATTCCTATAAACGATATAGAATATTCATCCGGTGTTACACGGGTCTAGATTTAGTTGCCTCACGAGTGCGTCTGGAGGGTCACATTGGTGTGTAGAAGGCCTCAAAAAATGTCTCGTTTCCCCATCCAAAACAAGTGCTGAATGCTACCCTCGTGATGCCCGCAACCTTCATATACGGACTTTGTGAGTGGTCACTGATACGCAGAACTAGTATAAAGGCAACAAGGCGTCCGGCAGACGATTCGTGTCGGGAAAAAACGCCAGAAATGCCGGTCTCACCGACACACGGAAACCAATAAACGACCGCTGCTGCCTAATTTGCACTTTGAATTTACAAAATAAGCCGAGGATGCACGCACTTTGGTCACAAGCCTCAATATTTGTGCCCCAAGGCTAAATATTGAGCTGCTTTTGTTTATGGGGCGCTTTGACCACAGCCGACTGCCAAGTCATGGATAAGCATAGATTGGCTCGACGAATGTGTACAATAATTTGTGTGGGTGTGTTGGATTTTAGAGCCTGTTCCATCAGATACCTTTAGGCGAGTGGAGGCAGAGTGTCCTAGTCAGAGGCACTGAGGACATGACATAAATCACGCAATTGAACCAGATTTTCCTATTTAAACACCAAAGCCTCCGAATTTTGGAAACTGAATCAAACTAACAAATATCAAATTTATTTGGCTCAGAAGGCATCTTTCTTTTTCAAATTCTTTGGGTTGCCTCATACCACTGGCTCTTATGTGCCAATCAGCAATTTAGTGTTTTAACAAACAGACATCTGTGAAAACAACCTTGTATCCCGCCATTAATAAAGTGGATAAACTGAAGTTTTGTTGCCAATAGGAGATAGTATATCACTGTGTAACGACGTGAAATCAAAACTATGAAGAAAAATAGAACCGCAAGAAAAAGGGGAAGGAGGTTCACCGGACAAACGCACACCTCGACACTTCACTCTCATAAACCGCCCAACGGGCAATCTTCGAGGGAAATGAAATCCGGGACTAATCCAAGTATAGTCTTTGCAGATCTTGGAAGACCTTACATGGAGACTGGTCGCACCTTGGGTGTGAAATACATGGATCTGATCGAATTTTGCTTGACGGGACCCGCGAACACGGACAGTATCCAGAATTCAACAGAGTGCATCGTAAGATTTTGCCCGGGAAATACACTAAAAGAACTCGAAGATATGAAGCTTGAAATGCCGGATAAAGATACGTTACTCGGTGTTTGGCACTATCAGGCAACGGGGTTGGCTGCATCTAGATATCATCTTCGCCCTCTCGATGCGCGGGAGCTCCAACTCACACTATTGGAAACTGTGGGTTCTATATGTGTATTTCTAGCTGTTAATTCATGACTCTGATGAGTGATAGATTTGCCATTCCATTAAAACAAAGGAGAACAATAATGCGTCAAATTGTTCCAGGGTTCTTGCAATGTGAGGGGTTTAATAAATATGCGATAAGGGGGGCCATGTGGCTGACTTTCTAAAGGTTCATACCCAATTTAAATCGATGGACATTGGCAGCCTTAGCCTCTACTGCTACTATGAATGAAGCCATGGCTCTGAGGGAAAGCTTTTATCGCCATCTGGAATTCACTAGTTTTATTGGGCAGATACCTTCCGTAAGATTTGTGTTTTCAGAACTTAGGCTCAGAAGTTTATCCAAGCTGATGATACTTAGGATCCACGAATCCCTTTCTTTCAATTTGGGTTCGATCTTCCTTATTATGTGACTAAAAGCACGTTTTCTGGACAACCTGTCGATTCACGACGCAAGGACTTTTCGGAACGGCCAGGAAATAAGAATAGATTGAGGATGGTCAAGGACATGAGCTTTCTGTTGAGAGTTTCGGAATGTGATCCCTCAGCATGTCCCATGTACCTGTGTGAAGCCCAAATGACTTTGTTGATCACTGGAAATAGTCAATCAAGATGGTCGGCCTATTTCTTCATAGACACCTACTTTGAAGACGTAGACAAAAGGCAAGGTGCTGACATGGAAGCGGAAATACAAGCAGCACAGGGTGAATTACAAGTCGATGCTATCACAGGTAGCCATAACGGCTTCCGTATTCAAGATTTAACACCCCATCAGTATTTTTGGCTAGTATTCCAGTCTCGTTTAAGACAAGTCAAGGAGGAATGGCGCAACTTGACTGCTAACATGCAAAAGATGATTCAGCATTATGTAAGTCAAAATTTGCTAAAGCACACTGAGAGCTCTTGTGTCTATTCTCCCTCATGGATTCCAATGATAAGTAACTGGAGAAAACTAGATCGACACTTGCCCACTCACCGAAGCAGTACTTTCCGGGCGATTAGTGGTTCATGCTTTTTCGACAGTCAAGGAGTCATACAATTCTATTACACAAATAGAGAGCCTATTGAGCGAGATTACCCAAACAATCGAATCTATATTGGGGGAATATCGTGGCATTGAAGAACTAGCTGCCATAGACTCAGAATCAGCATCACCCTATGAATTCGAAGTCAAATCTCAATTTAGAGATTTGGAGAGGTACTTGCAAAAACTCAGAAATATGAAAAGAATATGCAAAGAGCACAAATCTAAGGTAATTTGTGACATTTTAGATGGAGAGACATGTATTAATCTAATGCAGATCACATTCTATCTCGGCTACCAGGGAAATATAGATGCCGAAGATCAAAAGAAATCAACAAATGAGATGCGAATCATGAGTTATGTGATGTTATTTGTAAGTTTTATTTAGTCGATGAAAAGAATAAGTCTGAATCTTGATGTAGGGGATCTCGCCAATTGCAATTTCAGCAGCCGTTCTATCCATGCAATCCAAAGCAATTCCAAGCTTTCTTAGGGATAGTAGCACGTCTTTCATCTATCTGGTGTTGGTTGCGATTTTGTTTATTTGGCTCTTCATCACAGGAATGTCATATTGGGATCGGGTCAGGGGTACACTAAAGCCCCAGTTCGGTGTTTGGTTTAGCAAAGCAGTACCCGATGATGATTTAGAGCGGCAAATTGCGGAATGAATTTTAATTTTTAATTTGGTTAGACATTTTCGTTTATACTCCAAGCGATGATGGATAGCGCATAAGAAAGCTCTTGTTCATTTAAAAGGAGGTCTGCCTCAATCTCTTATAGCTGCTGGTTGTCGGCGGCAGCCCTATTTTATGAGGTGTTTTGGAGCCGACTGCGGCTGTAACGGTTGCGCTATTGACCTTTGTATCATGGGACAAAAGATGGGTCAATAACTGCAATTACGGCGAATTTTGTACCACGTAACAGCACCTAAGAACCCTGTACGGTGGACCAGGGAGAACCCAGTATGATCAACCAAGTCCAAGTCTGGTCATAAGCGCTTCCCTTTCAACAATTCCACGTACTTTTTAACTCTCTTTTCAAAGTGCTTTTCATCTTTCGACCACTCTACTTGTGCGCTATCGGTCTCTGGCCGGTATGTAGCTTTAGAAGACATATACCTCCCATTTAGAGCAGCATTCCCAAACTACTCGACTCGTCGAAGGAGCTTTACAGAGGTTCGGTATCCAACCAGGCAAGCCATAACAATAGCTCCTGTTACAGCTAACTACCGCGCATAGATGATGTAAACAGCCGGCTTGGACTAGGCCTGTAACGGCGAGATAGTCTAACGAGGGTCTTATCCTTATTTTGTATGGCGTTTTGAGTCCCGTTGCGGTGAGCCTTGCCTAGCCCTTACCTATAAGAACGGACACAGCTGCTAGGGTGATCGGGCCTCTGTCCTCAGGGCCGGTGCGGCTTCGAGCGACTGTATAGTCAACCCGACCGTGACACCGTCTTGGGAATGACAAAATCATTCTGGCTAGTCTATGGTCAGGCTACAAGATAACCTTGTAGTACCTTTGAAGAAGATTCACAATCAAGTGCTTTGTACCCTAGTGATAGTATATAGAAGATGCTAGCTTTAATGCAACATAGGATCGGGAGGGGTCTTATACCTCACAGCAAACAGGTGATTTCTATTAATCGGTCATGGAACTGAGCCCATATCCCAACATAGCCCTTGCCGACCCAGAAGTTCGGCGCTGTCTCAAAGGAGGTCTTGTGTCTTGATGCTTGGATCATTGCTATTTTAATTATTGACGTATGATTGAATGACTAGGCGAGTGCGACTTCGCAGAGCCTCATATGGTGGAGTCCGCACCAAGATCAACCTCATTCCGGGTTACATCAACTAGCCAATAGAGAGGGAGGATGTCAGAAGCTTCAATGACTCTATTGTGTGTGGGCTGGGTTCGCGACCCCTGCCCGTACTGGTACTTATTACTGATGTATCAATCCAGAAAATATCCTTATTTCAATCCCTGAAATCCCTGTCAACATCCCCTCCAACAAATGACATGCAAAGACGACATCCTCTTACTCTAGTGACTGAGGTGTAAGCAGGAATTAACCCACACTTGGTTGTTAGGTACAACAACCAATCTGGGAACTGAAGAGGTGTTGCAGCGAGACCCTGTTGGATTTTCTTCTACTAGGATTCAGGGCCACGTCCCTAGTTAACTCTTACACGAAGACCTTGGCGACGATGCAATAAGAACAGCATGACATGCCACATCCAGGACATGCGCTAACCGATATAAGCATTCCGCTGGTGGCGCATTGGCAACATGTCCACACAAATACTGGACGTCCTTTCCTTACAGGTTAAAATAGAGTTAGCTTACGGTTTGAAATGTGACTATGGTTGCACCTACATGTCTGCGGATGCAATCCCGGGTGACAGCTATGCGATTGGTAGTATCGTCGAGTGTTATGGTCGTATGGATGTCTGGCTTTCTGCCTTGTAAAAGACCTGGTCTGGCTTACTTCCGGCTATTAGTTATGGAGATAAAAAATTTTGTGTTGCATTGCAGGAGCTGACCTGTTGCCGGAGTATTTGCTGAGCAAATGGTACGTAAGGTTTCGATGCCAGATGCGTAAGGGGAGCCATACGTGTATATTAGTATTCTGTCCAGATTGTAGCCTTGATGCTTGATTGCTAGATACCCGGATTCATCATGGAAGAGTTGAAGGAAGAAATAGCTGATAGAAATACGAATGACGAACGTGTGACATCTAAAGGACGACAAATCAAAGGGTTTAATATTGACACCCTAGTCTTGGCCTGGTCTGGTACGTCTTGTTCCACCGCCCCTGCGCAATATGCTCGCCCTAACGGCTTGGTGTGGAACAAGGGTCAGCGACCCAGCCACTCGACGACGGCTCTCGCCAATTTTGCCAAATATTTTTCTGGGCGTACAGCGCTTCAAAAGCAAAGAAAGAAAAAGAAAATTGATCTCCACTCACAATTGAATCCACCTTGTGACAGGGAACATGTCATGCTGAGGAGTTATTCTGGTAAGATGAACATCAAATGACCTGCTCTTTACATTTCAACAATAAAAGTATATATGCTCATTGTGAATTATTAGACATTCGGTCTGCAGGTCTGCGGCCGAGACCGGCCATTAGCCATTGTTTCCAATCTACAGCGGGATCGACCTGACTCAGCCCGGGTATAGCGGGAAAGTTGACCGAGCCGCTTTGGTGAGATCAAACAGGTTAGCAGACGGGCCGGCCCCGCAGCGCAACAGGGGGGGGAGGATACAAAGGCTTTCTGACTTGTGTAAAATTAATGTGTTTCAAGGCTACTATCAAGACCGCTCGCAAGCGATGCATTCATGGTTACATAAATGGAACCACCGGATGATGAAAATGTGTCGGCTAGCAGATCTTGATTTCAACATAGTGACGTCTGCCGACACAAAAGGACTCATCAATTCAGGTACATTCAATCTACATCGAAGGTTGACGAGGGCTCACAGCAACCAGTATTGAAGAATGGTGGCCAAAGCAAGTGTAGCAATTATTCTTATCACCATTGGAATCCATATAGCTTAATTCACCACTCGGGTCGAGCCAATTTTTGGGATCGATCGATAGCATCGGGGGTAGCTACTAATTGAATGATGGCGTTCAACGCTGTCTGTTCACCTTTACAGTTACATCGTCAGTAGCGGCAATCATGTTTTTGACACACCGGGCGCCGATGCGACAGTTTGAGGCTGTGTAGCTAATATAACGATGTGGCCCGTTTCTAAAGGTGGCAAACCAATCAGAGAGTAGGGGTTTATTGCTGCCAAGGGAATGTAGAATATATAGGGGTTCTAAATAATATATAGCGAGTTCTATTTACAAAGAGGTATTATTAGTAGTAGTAACCTTGATGTTACGGTCAGGCCAGAGGCGCTGGTGAACAGAGCCCCCAATACAGGTGGCTACGGCCCTGTATAACAGCTGTTGACCGTGCGGGCAATCACGAGCATTGTGGTTATTCACTTATCTTTTTGTCTGGTGGGCTAGAAGACGTAATAGGAGACACGGTTTCTTAACCTTGAGGTTCAGGATAGCCTAAACCAACATAATAATCTCTACACGGTAACTCAAATAGTTATTATAAACAGGGAGGGCTCGTCCACTCAGTGCGTCTGACTTAGTTCATAGGAACAGCACTTGTTTGGGGTGCATTAATCAATAATCCCAGCTTCATATGATTTCCGACAGAGGCAAAAGGCTGCTAGATTGCTAGATATTTTGCACTGATACGGCACAGAGGTTGATAATACTGGGGGAACATCTTTGGTTGGTAATCCAGGAAATCCTGAGATTACACAGGTGAGATAAAGGCTTCGGGGTTGTAATCCAGTATAGTCCATAGAATGCTTGTATTTGTCCGAAATCTAGTTCACGAGCCCTTACGACTATTTTGTGCGGATCCTGCGTTACTAGAAAGCCTACCCCAGCTAAGATTAAGCAAAGGTCGCAATGCTGGCATAGCTGTAATTATGATTTGGATACCCATTTCCAGCATAGCGGTAACATCTAAACTTAATTAGTGACAATGCTTTAGGCAAGGAATAGAGTATACTTGCAGCTGCTATATAGATAAAGTCCATGAAAGAAGAACACAAATCTTATAACACTCATAGCGATGGTTGTAAGACCCAGCATGAATATGACTAGTAGAGCAGCCTTTTCTTTCCATGGCAAAGTCTTTAACGTGCTAAACATACCGAAAGGCAAAGCAAAAACTAAATGAAATTGATCAGATCAGCAAGTCCTTTTGTCACAGAATTTCTAACTGCTTCTTACCAGCCACTTCGGAAGCGATGCTGAGAGGCCAGTCTATATACAGTGCCAATTTACTATAATAAGCGGTGCAATATTGGTCTAATGCCCTACAGCAATAGAATAAACTCTGGATTAGCTACTCCATTTTGAAGAAATATTAGTTTGGAGCCATTACTAACCAGTTTAGACTCATGTGAGTGCCGCACATGAAGAAATCGACGAAGAAGGTTGTGAAAAATGCACCTGTGACAAATGCGGCCACTAAATACAAACCGATACGCAGCTTTGGCTCAGATATCGGAAATAAATAGTAGTAAAACGCCAGTAAGCTAAATCTCGGGAAATAGAATGATAAGTCGAAGATGATTACTACTGAAAATCTCCACTAGATTGTATCAAGTCAGTTCTCAACCTTGGTATGAAAAATGTCTTACAAACCTTTGACCAAGACACAGTATCGGCCAGGTCGAAAAGATCTTTTCCAGTCGAGTATAGCCATGCATCACCGATGGCGATAGCCAGGAATGGGAAAAATGAGAAAACCAGAATACAATCCGATATCCAGAATTTCCAATTACGTGTCCAATGGCGGACTGCAAGCCTAGTGACGATGAATAGCCCACTGACGGTGACCAAGGTCCACTCAGCAGCCTGGACTAGTTAGACAATAGAGAATTGATTCGGGGAGAGAGACCGTCATTCGACTCACAAGAGATCCTGTAAAATCAACCCCCATCTCGTTTGATAACCATGAGGGCCTGTCCGTCGAATTATAATAGCTGTAGGCAAGGGAGAGTGTAGAGAGGGGAAGAAGATGTTTGTTTCTTTTGTAGGCGGATGCACGACTGTGGTAAAGCCCACTTCAATTTGTGGGAACATGAACTTTGCATCTGCCCAGATCGTATTGCGGCTAACGTGGTTGGAATTCTTGGATCTTGCTCTGGTATCCTAAAAGGTAAAGTCGCCGCGACTGAGTTCTCCCAGAGTGTGAAAGTAAATCGGAATCTGCAATTGATCAGAGAGTTTGAGCTTCAAATCACGTGCATCTTTTCATTTAGTGATTTGGTTCAAGATTCGCACCGAAGCTGGAATAGACTTTGCTCAGTTAGGTTCTGGATCATAAAGCACACGTGCGGCGCTTGCCTGAGTTTTTAAAGCTTACCCTAATAGTGCGTTGGCTCGGCACCGTTGGTTTTACTGGAATGCTCTCAATTCTTGGCCGGACACAAGTAACGAGCGAAGGCGAGTGGACATACTGAGAAGCTGAAGGGGTTCTCGGCCTGGATGCAGGAGAACCTATAGAAGCTTATCCTTGTTTGCCAGGGCAATTACCCTCGTGTGCACATGAACTGTCAGGAATATGCCTGCTGCTATCTATTGTTTTGGGTGCTTCGAGATGAAGCAAGCCCCTTCCTTTTGAAACAAGTTTGTACCAGTTTATTGTAGCTTTGAAGGCATCATGGACGCATGGCGCCGACAGTGTCAACACCCACGGCCCATAACGACAGCCACTGCAGTAGGCCAGTGGAGACGCAAGGAGTATTGGTGGCTCAAAAATACAACCGAGATCTATTGATCTTGTGAGCTGAGCTCACATAAGGATTGGAAAAATGTTTGAGAAGATACGATGACAGATTGTAAAAAATGCCCTCCGATGGAACCAACGAGTAGATCGTATTCATAACACCATAATTATTTAATCCTTTGTTGTCAAAGCCCTATGATTTATAGTTCTTTATGAGCAACAGACCCGCTCAGTTCTTACATGCCCGCTTTTTCCTCTGGATTGATCCACGGTGGCCCGTATCTCGTTCCTTGCCACAGGCACATCCACTTGAAGAGCCTCAATGAGATGTGCGCCATAAAACCATGGTTTTCCAACTACATGCTAGACGCGCGGAGCTTAAAGGCTGGCATTTTAGATGCACTTGGCACTCTTCAAAATTTTCTTCTTGGTATCTTCGTAACACGCCCTTCATACTTTTGCGTAGGAATATTTATAGCAGCGAGTCTTTCTAAAATTGGGGACGAGCATTGGATTGCATAGGAGTTGCAGTATTACACGGGATTCTTCTTCTTCTTCACTGCTAACACTTATACTGTGCTTCCATACAACTCATGCCCTCCTTCATTAGCCGACACTGTCAGTAAGTATGGGGTGGAATGGTTGCATATCCCGTATTTACACCGAAGGAATTTGTTTTATTGTATGCCATGCTTCGTTTGCGCGTGTTGAGGCTCCGCTCTAAAATTAAAGTGAGAGTGAGGGTAAACATCATCCCAGTGAATCTTGAGGTTGTAAAGGGTATACTGAGATTGATTCAAGTGTTTTTATTGGAGTTATAAAATTGATTTGCCGGTGAGGGGTAGAAGTACATTTCGGGATGTATCAACTACGCCCAACACAGATCTATTGATGGACCTATGAATTGCCCCTTGTGCTTACGGGGGTAAGTAGCATGCGACAAACGGCTGACAGAGTACCAGAGGTAGGAATAAAGGTCAGCACCACAATACAACGCTAAGCGCATATACGAGTAGGAATGCACCCTCAAGGTCGTATAATGCAACACAGATTTCAGGTAATGGGGGGTTGGGGAAGTATTTGGATGCGGCCAAAGAACATTTATATTTTTCGAGTGACTTCTTAGCAATGTGAGGCTTGTCAGACCAATTTTACTTGTTAGGGGGTCTGTCGCGATATCTTTGGGATTGAGGTCGTTGTCGGATCAGACACCCGACTCATCATTCAACTCGCCCTCTCATGCACGCTCTAACGGCGCTTTACTTTAATCAGATGATTTGTAATTATCCGCCTCCTCTAAGCGCCCGCATTCGAACCGCACTGTACTCCAATATCACCTTCATAATGCAACTGAGGTCATGCAATTAATGGGCTAATGGGCTCATGGAAACAGGTGTATAATTATCTAATCCACAGGAGGAAAAACCAGGCTTGCGATAAAAGCTCTGGAAAAAACCTACTTTCGGTATGTCCCATGATGCAATAGTTATATCTCTATGGATTATATATATTAAGGTAATTGGACAAACACCCCATCAGCAGGATCTGTGCCCGCGACATTAATTAATCTAAGCAGTGATACCAACAAGGAGGTTTGAGGCACCGCTGTCGTTGATGCAGATGCTGACGTAGCCAATGGAAGGACCGGAGATGGTGATGTTCTGCTCTCCCAGGAGAGTGTAGTTGGTCTGGGAGGCGGCAGGGTAGTAGGCATCCCAGAGGTAGGAGACGTTGGCGGACTGAGTGTTGAGGAACTCGTAGTCAACGGTGATGGTGTTGGGGAAGTAGCCGTCACGGACAGCACGGGCGGAGACGGAGACGAGGTTGGTGCCGACGTTGGGGAGGGCGGTCCAGTTGGCAGTCTTCTCGGTACCGACAGCGACCTCAACCAGAGTGTTCTCGGCCGGAGGCGCAGCCTGGGTCTCGGGAGCGCACAAGGCGCTGGAGAGAGCACCTGAGATGAAGTTGCCGAGTCCTCGCTTCCTCTGGGCCTCGGTGACGACAATGTTCACGCTGCTGGGGTCGACGTTGCCGTTGCTGTCGACCTTCACCTTGGTGAGGTCAATGTTGGCGTTGGTGACGTTGATGAGGCCATTCTTGCGGTCAACAGTGGCGGCGATGTCGACCTGGCGGGGCTCGATGGGGCCGGCGGAAGCAAGAGACAGCACGCTGGCGACAACGGCAATGGAACGGAAGAGCTTGGAGGAAGGCCTTTTTCCAGTTAGGTTAGTGTCGCAACCATAACAAGGGGAGCCCGCTTACATATTGGTTACTTTCAAAGCAGCAGAAAACAAGAAATGAATGAGTGTTGAGATGATTACTAAAAGGAATGTGGATGTAGTGTTTGTGGTCCGAAAGGATGGCCTTCTTGAGCTTGGTGGACCAAGACTTATATATCTAGTGGGCCAACTCATGTCATTCATATTATTCAGTGTCGGAATGCGGCCCTGATCGGACCATCAATTGATGGTATAATTCCTTCTCTAGGCTTTCCTTTTTGGCTCCGGCATCTAAACCCGGCCGCGAATTGCGGCGTGAGAGGGATCAGTAAAGTTTCATTGGGCCCCGTGGGCATCGCCCGGAAAGCCACCTTCGACCAATAGCAACTCAAAGCATTGCAGGCATATCGAAATCGAAAGCCTTCATCACAAAATTAAACCAGTTCCGTAATTCCGATTTGCAAATCTAAATCCTCTTTCGGAAGCTGTACCTCGTCTACGCATAATTCCAGCCATGAGCATGCATCGCGACACTTGACCATCCCGAAGCTTGGCAACTGTTGCTCGATTCACGGCAACGAATGATCGATTTACACTCAATAGAATAATGGGTGCTGAGTTTTCTCGGCCGCGCATAACCCCGCGAGCCAAGAGGATTGCCTCGCTATCGCTTTTTATGTCTTGGCAGACTCCAAGCCCTCTGGGTTTCGAGATTGAATACCCTTGTGGTGAAAAGGTTGGCCATCTAGTTTCCAAAAGCCTCGCCACTGAGCATAGATGATGGCTGTATCGGCCTTAATGCCCGGATTTAAGGGCAGATCTGATCCTCGACACTGTCTAGGCAAATCGCGCTGGACGCTTTGCTATGCTTTTGTATTTCTTTTCTCGTTTCTGAGGCCTTGAGCTCTTGCAGAAATTGATTTTCTTCTTGCTATTTTATCATTGCTTCTTTTTGAGTGTCAGTCTAGTGTATTGATTGCGTACTTAGAACTGAAATCTGGCGGAGTCCGCGGATTTTCTGGACTAACCTCTAGGTTAGATGGGTTAGGCACGAGGCATGTTAACATCGCGATTACCGGCCACTGCGGGATTGTGCCCCTGGTCAGGGGCTAGCTACAAACACTCTTTTGGGGAGACGCACGTTCCACGCCCCGAGGACGGGAACCCTTGCCTTTTTCTAGAAAGCGATCGTGTTGGAGAACCCGAATCCGAGTAGCAGTGGCTCAATCGACGTCTTGGCAGAAAGTGCCGCTGATGTAATGCATCAATGATTAACTTCCTCAGCGATGATGGATTGCGTGTTCTGCCATGCAAAGTCGAATTGAAATGATGACATTGCAGTTTGGTCGCCCTCTTTATGGCATATGATCGGCGATGGAGGGTTCGGGAGACCAGGGAGGGCACGTGGTGTCAACGAAAGGCAGACACCGGATCTCTCCACAAGGAGATGCTGCGTGATGGTGATTCGAGAGGACCTGAGATTCTGAAACCAATTATGGGGAATTAAAGTCTGAAGCTTGGTCAAAGCTGGCTTGTGGGCGGTTCGTACTATCTCAAGGCTGATTTGGTTAAGCTTTTCTCTTTTGTTCAGGGACCCCGGCCAGTCACCTCGTACCGTCAAAGTCCGATTTGACCCACATGCTTAATTAAAGACAGTTGTCGCCATTTCCTGTCTTCCACGTCTTCCGGCTATACAAGGACTTTGCAGAAATTTGCATGGCCAAGTTCGGCTATGTGTTTCGTCTAAAACTTAATGCACTTCGCCTGAAATGTGACGGAAAACCTTGGCATACATATCCGTAAGCTTCGAACATGTCATTGTAGAGTTCGGTTGCATTAAGTCGTATTTCTTTCTTTCGTGAAGTGAATCGTTTCCGAACAAAATATGTTTTGCCAGGGACTGACTCGTTGAGCACAACATCTTGAGCAGTCAAATACTAACGTTTCAAGCCAGACCCCATAGGATAAAGATCTTATTGCTACCATAATTACTGCGCATCCTCCTTCTCCTCCGCATTGGGGATGCGCACTATAGTGATAGCGATTAGAGACCCAGTCACGGCAGAAGTGAGACCAAACCACCAGATGGCGCGCATCCCAACAAGTCCAGTCTCCCCAGAAGAACGTTTTTCAACTCTGATACCAATGGAGTCGGACACAGATGTCATGATGGCCAGAGTCAAGTTCTGAACAGTGACCAAGAGCTGCCGGCAGAGCCCTGGTAGGATCTAGGTACGCTCGAAGTGATGAAGATTGCTGCTGCTGCTGCTGCAAAACTCAAGTCAGGTCCAAACGTTGCCAATTCTACACCTGGCATTGAAAGGGCCCAGTAAGATTAACTGGGGTTCTGCGGGAGAAATAATACTGGCCCAAGGCCAAAGCAAACCATACTGATCGCCAGAATCCAGTGTCCAAGAACCAAATGGAACGCCTTGGAAACAATCCAGGATGCTAGAACGCCGAAAATGGCGTTGGGAAGAAGTTACAAAGCTGCGGTGAGTGTAGTGGCTCCTTGATAGCGTTGCCAAAGATTGGATGGCAAAACACTGCCATGCTCCTAGATATGGGTGCCTTTTAGTCGAGCGTCGCCAGAGGAACTGACCATAAGCGTCTGGGCCGAAAAATTACGCGACCAAAAGAGCGAAGAATCAAGGTGCTCGCCAAAGTCCATTTGGCACAGGGGCACGAGCTACGTGACGCTCAACGAAGTAAAAGCCGATGAGTGACAAAAAGCCCACGATAATCATGGAGTATGTGATGGATTGGCCCCGAAGGGGCTACAGTGGGGCTAGCACTACAGTTCATCAGCGTGGAATAGCCTATCCAGTTGAGGCGAAAGGATACGTACTGAACAAGCTACCCATCAGCTTATTTAACTAGCCCTATAAGGTAGGAAGGCGCGGGCAAAGCCCGAGCCCGTAACAGTGTAAGTGTATGAATTCCACCAACTGCTGGGCCCTGGGTCAGTTGAAACCTGTACGCTTTCCTATGCATGCTTCATCAATAACATCTTCCTCCACGATGCATTTGGCTGTATGTCAATCCGACACTGAAACCTCAGTTGAGAACGAGTGTGGACGACACGCGTATGACTACCATCACATATCTGACCTAAATATTGTACGTTCCATCAGTTCACTAAACACCCTAGCAACAGATTCCCCTCACTCCCACCTCCCTGCACTACCACCCACCATGTTATCATTAGCTGATGATGCCTGGGAGTGGACAAGATTGCCAACACTAACCAAATCTAGACGCCTAATCCTACCCCCGCACCCAAAAATACCACCGATCAGGCAGCCCTCGTCCAAGACCTCATTTTAGACCTCCATGTTGGTGCTACCCCCTGAAGTCACATGCTAGGCCCTGCACTAACTGTTGTCTAGCCAGGTAGAAGGCGACGTCCAGCTTTTATTTGGACGTGTTGTCAATGCGCGACCAGCGGTGTGCTCATCACAGTCAGCGGTTGTCCCGGCTGTGGGATGACCCGCTGTTCTTACTGCACAGTCGCCAAGATTTTTGTCTAAAAATCTGTATCTAGACATCGTGTTGGTAATTAGAGTGGTGGCGACTGGAAAATAGGCGGGCTTACCTTCTTGGCATTAGCCGGTCTTTCAGACAGCAAGCAATCGTACCATGGTAGCGGTGCCTCTATTACACTCGCTGTCCTTTCCAGATAGGCATTCTGCAAGAGCCAGGGCGAGAGGTCTTGTCTAAACAACACACCCCTCGCATTGGTTGATTCAACTGGTATCTCAAAGTCGCGATCCGATATGGAAGGGAGCGCTTTAATAATATTATACCAACAAAAGAGTGCACCTGATGCCTTTGCTTCCCAAGCAGTGTATTTCTAACTACCACCATCTATCCCTGACCGACGTAACGGATTCTAGTGGACTTGGTAAACGTCAATTAACATTGCCAGCCATTCTATACTTTGTTTCATATCAAGTAAATACATTTTATTAGTAAGCACAATAATCTTTACGGGATATCGTCAAACATTTAGACCATAGTAGCTCAATTCCCTAGTTTCGCTTCGGTTTCCGTAGGCTGACTAATTGTGTGCACCGCATCAGAAATTCTGAGTTCTGTGACCGAGCCGGATCATGACTATTCCGGCTGATCCGTTGTGGCAATCATTCACACCAATACAGGCACGATAGGCGATGTCGATGTTTGAGCGGGAGCCTGATGTTTGTGTCACTGCGATGCAAACGAATTCGGCTAAGGCCTCAGTGAATCACTGAGCAATACCGTTCTGCTCTTCCAATCGCGACCAAAGAAAACAAAAACACGTGAGCGCTCGGGACGAAATGAGTATAAGTAGGGCCATCATGCCGCCTTTTGAGAAAATTCTGCATCAATCATTTGACCAAGGCTTCCTCTTGGTTACAGAGATTTTTCCGCACGCATGGAGTGATCTTTTGTCTTGCGCCTAACATGATCGGATGCTTTTCTCCCACAACCACCAGGGTCTTCTTGATGCCTGGTGATTGTCGACATCCCTCACGCCAACCACTCCCAACTAGTCCCCTCTGCTAACAAATGGCTTCGATCGGATGGCGGACCCAAGGTGTCTTGGCAATACCTGTCGTCTTCATGACATCTGTCCGGTCACTGGAACCGCCAGCTTCATTTTCCAGGTACGCAACGGATTTCTTCACCTTCCATTTTTTTTTTCGCATTCAAACTAATACAGTCAGATCATAACCGAACCTCCCTCGCGTCTCCATGTTGAAGAAAAGGTACTAATAAGGGCTGCAATCAGTTTTACTTTGCAGACGTTCAGCATCCTGCAACATTACTCGATTTGTGCAGGCGACATTTGGATTCACCGGAGGACTTGATTTCGATGCAAGGATACGAACAGCGCCACGATGCCATCATTGCCATCTCCAGAATCTATTCAACGGTTCATTAATGTATGCATCTTCGTTTGCCTCGCGAAGCACTGCGTCTTCGATGCTAACCTTGTCCATCTAGTTCAGTCACATTTCCCGACGTCAAACTCGGCCGACACTCCGGGCAATCGCCACTCTGGTGCCATGGAGGCTAAGAGATCGAAGTCACCAAGGGACAAGGTTAATACCTTCACCCGCGTATTTTTCCCCGACCAGATGAGAGGAACATACATCGAAACACCGTAGAGGCTGATGAATGCCGGAAGCTCGACAATTTTCGGTGATCACTGGGGCTGACAACCCGCACGCCTGCCACATCATTCCATTCATTTGGAACGATGGTGCTGAAAACATCGAGGTCACCAAACAGGTCCTCCAGACCGTTGCGTCCCTTTTCCCACTCAATGACACCATCAGATCGCAACTCAGAGACCTGCTCACCAAGGAGACTGGCGTCTCAGACAAGCCTTGGAACATCATTTGTCTGAGCCCTATGCTTCATGTTTGGTGGACGAAGGGATACTTTTTGCTGAAGTATCGCGGTGTAAAGCTGTGCGAAGATGACCCAAAGAGATGTGTCATCACCATACGGTTTCGAACGACACCATTTTGCCCAGACGAAGCTCCAGAGGCCATTATTAAAGCCAAGCGCAACAAGGGAGCTCGGGATATCGACCTTGACGCAGAGAAAGACCAAGAGACGAGTCTGTTTTCTCGTCTTGACCATGACTATGGTTGCACCCCGTTGGCAGACTGCAACGATGATTGCAGTCGTTGTCATCAAGCAGCGCGGGTGAGGTGCCACGATGTCGGCTCGGGCCGGCCAATCTTGTCAGGCACCACCTTTGAGATTGTCAGGAACACCGAAGACCTATACAAGGTCAAGGCAATACTTGACATTCAACATACTCTTTGTTGAACGGTGGCGTTGCCTAAGGCTGCCACTCCTACTTCTTTGTTCAGCCAAACTGCATAGAATTGAGATAGAACAATGACTCTTACAAACACACTTGTCATTCCAAACTCTTCTCTTACGCGGATTGCTGCCATAGTAGGAGGCGCGAGGGACCCTGAGCCACTCCCTTGGCTTGGTGATCGAGATGGCGATGATTTTATGATGGAGGGAAATGAAGCTGTTGGTACTATACAATTAGGAGATGAGTCAAACAGGTCATGGTCTCTCGTCCATAGCGATCTTGAAATCGTGGGCTGAGTCAACGCGGTCCGCTTTGCATACCAAACCCGCCAGGCGTATGCAGCAGGTTCCGATCGGCAACCTAAATGTTATCCGTCATCATCCATAAGTTTTCTTATGTATTGTTAGAAATAAAATAAAAATAAGAACTTGGGTCATTTGCTTTATTGGAATACTGTGAAAATTTTGTTTATGAATGGAATCACTGTGGTCCTGGTTTTGACGGCTAGCTCAACGCATCCACTAGCATCTGAGTAATGAGGATGCACTGCGAAACCCGCGTACTAAAAGCGAGAATGGCTAAATTACGTTCCAAAAGAAATATACATCAATGTAAAATTAGGTACTGTCAAACCCTGCTTTGCACTTGGTACGACGGCGGCTGTTCCGACATGAACGGCCCCAGGCTGCTCGAGCCAACTTGAAAGCCGGAAACGGTCCTGATGGACTGATCCGGGTTAATAAATGTCCTCCTCCACCTCCACACTTTGAGAGTATCTTCTGTTTTGCGGGATTCCTTGTCCTCCGGGGCGGGTCCTGTCATAAGCCCTGTAACAGGGCCCAGGCGCGCAATGCCCACTGGATCGTACCCCACGGTAACCGCCTCGCCCGCCACGCGCCACCTAGCCCATGAGCCTAAAATTGTTGCAAGGAGGGGGACCAGCAAGATGAGCAGCACTTTTGGATGGTACTTGTAGACGGGAGAAATTATTTCACGCGTGAAAACAAGATCGGACGAGTTTGGACCACGCGCAAACGAGTGCAGCGCCGCTGTGTCAAAGTTGGCCTCGATTTGGCGGGCGACTGTGTCGGCATCGTTATTTGCGTCGGCGCCAAGCAGCAGAAAAGCCATGGGATTCCTGTAGGCCGTGTTGCTGCCCGTGCCCACAGCGGCCGCATCCCAGTCATACGGTGAATTTTTGAGCTCGTTGTAGATGCGGTTGAGCTGCGAAACGCCGAGCTTGGTGTACCCGTATTCGTTGGCTTTTTTGGATTTTGACTTGGTAAAAGTGTCGCGCTTCAGCCGCGGTGGCGAGGTGCCGTTTTGGATGACGGTAATGTTGCCGTACGTCAAAACGCAGTCGACAGTGTTGATACGATGCTGAGAATCAGCCGTTATGTCGACCCCATTGACCCAAGCACCAAAGATGATGCCCCAAGAGCCGTCTATTCCGGCGCCTGGGCAATTGTCGTTTCCTCGGCATGGAGGCGGGCCGCTGGCAAAGGCGGCGTATGTCGCGGGAGAGCTGGAGACCAAGTTCACGCACAGCTTGCGGGGTGTCCCTGAGCCTGTGCAAAACTGGGTGGTGGCATTTTTTTCACCATCAATCAGACCAACCCCGTCTGGATTTGCTCTGGTGCCGGCTCGACAATTTGCCTGGATGGCCACCGAACGCGCCGAGACAGAGCATGTTGATCTGCTGTCGATGCCCTCGCATAGCGGGGCAGCGGGGGCGCTCAGGTTTCTCATGGCCGCTAGCGCAGCGACAAACGTTGGTGTGTCGTACGAGTTTCCTCCGCGGTATGCCTCGTTTCCAACATCCAGATGAGAAGCCCAGGCGTCGGCTGTGCGTGGTGTTGTCTCTACCGTTACCGTCCGCAGCTCCGATACAGAGATTCCCGCCAGCAGCACTGGGCCGACCGTTGCGGTTGCGACTAGGAGGGGACCGGCGATGCGAAGTAGCCAAGACCGTCTGTCTTCGCCTGTGAACCCCCCAAAAGGATATAGCAACCGATGCAAGGGTGATGAGCTCCATTGCGCAAGTCGTCGGGCCTCGCCAATAGTCAGAGCTGAGGTGGGAACATTGTCGTCGCGTTCCGTATTGAGGTTGATCCAAAGCGATTGCTCAACGCATCGGCTGACCAAAGCGGATGTCGAAGCTGCTAGAACAGCAGAAAGAAGACCGACTGCCACAGTAGGCTTTATCGAGCTGTGGTCCGGGTTGACTAGTGATTCGATGTGGTACGCCTTGGGCTTTAGGTAAAGAAGGATCAAGAGAACATAGCAAGCGGCGGAAATAAGTAAGAGCACTATGCTCAGAAGGATTTGGTACACTCGTCCTCGAAGTTCAAGCATCCTCAAAATGTATCATCGACAAGTAATTGATGGTGTACGGTTCGACCAAATGGGCTGGGAGTTGGATTGTTCTTTAACTTGTTCTGCATGATCGCTGCAGCGACGAGCTCAGTCTCGGGCTGCTCAACTGACCCAGCCAGCCAGCCAGTCGAGTACTGGTGGCCAAGACACAAAGCCCACAGAGTACCATTCTATGCGTATCTCATTATACGCAAAACGGGGTCTGGCCGCGTACCGTGAGGGAGCTAGATTGTAGTGTCTCAGCCCAGAGGCGCCTAAGGACGCCCGTTTAACAATGCGCCCAATCATGCCGGTCGGCTCGGCCTAGACTGTCTCACCAAGAACAATGCGATAGAGGGCGAAGAGCCTGGAAGGTTTAGGTAAGGTCCGATAAGCAAAAGGGAGCTACCATGTCTTTTTGTTCCCTGGATCAGCGCTGAGAAGCACTCGGTACTGGCTGCCCTTCACCCAGCTCCTAAACTTTACCCGCAGATTCTCAAGGGCAACCACTGCAGTAATTTCTCTGCGACGAGACAGCTGCAAGCTGTTTAAATAAGTCCTTATCTAATTCCGGACCCCGGATTTTGACGTGATCTGCTGGTCAAGTTGCTTCATCGGCGGCCCGTCTGGAGCAAGCCGCATTGTCGATCAGTGCGCTCCAACACGACCATGTTTTGCTTTTCGCGTCCTTTTTCTCGGCCTATATGCGCGTGCAAGAGGCCAATGATCTCATCTAAATCACCCGAAAAGCAAAGTTCACGAGTGTACGAGTAAGGCATAAGATTTTGGATGAATTCGTGCTATGGATATAATGGCCATGCATCCTAATTGTCGCGCAAAGAACCCATCCCAGAGTCACCAAGTTTAGTCATGCGCTTTGCCTTCCAAACGCTATATCGGCTCATTTCCTTCCACTTGGATTGGTCAATCCGAGCCCTGACAGCACGAGGCCCAAGTCCCAACATACAGCTCTGCACAAACATCTGCACGCTTGAGATCGCTGCCTTGACGCGTGTAGTCTCTTGTTGGGCATCTATTTGTTCATCTACAAGGAAATAAACAAAAAGTTCGCCCATATTGGAAACACCTTGTTCGCGCACTTGTGGCTGTTGGAGAAGAAAGGCGACAAGCGCATTTCGCTGGGCTTCGTGAATGTCACGGGTACACTTTTCTAGTTCAGGGCTGTTGCCGAAGCAAGCCCGCAAGGTAGCCTCCGCCTGGGAATCTTTGTCAATTAATTTGCAGTCTCTTTTTCTGAGGGGCAATGGAGTTGCGATCTGAAAAAGAGCCAGGACCAGTCCTTCGGCGGAGAAACCTAGGTTGGGCTTTACGGCGATGCGTCGGGAAAACGTCACGACAGCTTGCAGTGACCTCAGCTCATCAACATTACCAAAACGGGCGATAATATCTGCAATGGGAACCCTTGGGTATTTCTGGTCTAGAGCCATCGCGATTTCTGGCTCGGGCCAGCCTGTTGCGGCGGAAAGACGGGAGCTGAAGTCCGCAATTGTCATGTCACCAGTTGGACTGGCCACCCAATTGAGCAATTCAATTAGAGCACTTTCCCCATCACCATTTAGTGAGTCGCGAAAGGTTCGGTAATTTTGCAAAACACCTAGATTGGCGAAGGATGGCGCGCTGTTGTCCAACTCGATGTAGCTTGACGATGAGCTGGCGATGTATTTGAGCTCATCGACCCGGAGACCAAACTTCTCGACCACTGCGGATGGCAAGCACAGCCGTTCTTTAGACACGTGGGGGGTCTCTACTGCGTCGTCGCCATTTTCCATAAATTTTAGTGACGATAAGATGTCGGCCAACGACCAGTTGCCGTTTTGCAGCTGCTGCCAAGCCTGCACAAACTCAAGGGTCATGCGCGGACTTTTGAAGATATTAAAATTCGTCGGCAGCGCCCTTATGATGTCTAGATACTCATATGAGGTCAACTGAAGCATCTGGCGCGCAATATTATGTCGGTAAAGCCGCCCAAGTAGCGTCATTGTGATGGGCTGGTTCTCATCCTGAGCATCTGCCACCTTTAGAAGGCACCGCAGCTCATCCCGACTACATTGTAGCGCTTCCATTAACGGGAGGAGATTGCTTCCAATGGAAGGCTTCTCAACAAAGTACTTGCCATATGTACTTCCCGGGGCGCGGCTCGGGGCAAATAGCCCGTCGTCCGTGGGACTAAGCCTCAGTGTCCCGAAAGTGCGTCCATAAACGGACTTGGTGCCATGCGTACGGATGCTGTCAGTCCACAAAGGAAATAAGGAATCTAGCGGCTGATTACTCAGTCGCGATAGCGTCATTATATGCGACAGATCGATCAACACTTTGACCGAGATGATCTCAGTCACAGCCCCACCGGAATCCAACGCGGCGTGGTTTTCTCGGATCGCTTCAAGGGCCGCGTCTAACTGGTCGATGGTCCACCCTAGTCTTATTTTCAGCCGAATAAATGCTTGAAGTTCCTGACACAATTGAACTGTCAACGGGCCAGTGGTAGGAGAATCGCTGTCTTTCCCTTCACCAAGTGCTCGGAGGCGCAAAGAAGAGAGCTGACTTGCGGGCCCTGGTGATTCGCCCGCATCAAATATGACCAACCGATCATGGAAGAAGGTGGTTTTCGTTAGTTCGACCAGTTCTGTAAAAGATAAGGTTGACCTTGGAAGGAACTGTGATTTTACAAAGCATAGCCCTGTAGCCCGACTTTCGTCCGTGTCTACCATGGCGTCCATACAAGCGTATCCCCAGTTACTCCAGACGGTGGGAATCTCAATTTCCTCCAAGATTTTCTGCCCATTTTGGGGTGAGCTTTGAAACCATGCATCCAGCGCCAGATTGAGAAATTCCCGAGGGTAGATGGTCTCGCGCGTGATGGCCGCCACGTCAAGTGCCTGCAAACCGAGGGTTGCAGTTGCGACAACACCCTCCCGCACTGCGGCAGCACCAGAAATCAGGCCCAGCTGTGAGAAAATAAGGTTATCCTTGTTGGTATCTGGGAGTGCGACCATTTCATCTTGAATGGCCGCAGCGATGCGAGCTTCGGAGCGAAAAGTGGACACAACATCCTCATACGACGTTCGCATCGCCTTGAGGTAAGTTCTTATTGCCTGCGATGATGAATTGTGAGGAAAGTTACTGAGAGGGAATGTTGCATAATTGATATCGCTCCCAGGCTGCGAGGCAATAAATGACTCCAGCAACTCATTTATAATGACCACATAGGGGACCTGCGTGGTCGAATCAGTGCACTGGATACCAAGTTTGATTATATCAGGCCGACGAGCCGTGAGCACATTGAACAAATTATTCAGTGGCGCATTTTGGTTGAGTTCTTTGCCCTTCGCCGTAGGAGCCTTGCATGGGCACGTCTTCAGCCAGTTGAACAGGTCAGTGAGATATGCAGACTCGCTCGTGTCGCTCTCAAATGGCAGTGATTGCGTGCCGATGAGGTCCGCCATGATTGAGCCTTCACGCAACGTCCTGCAGCTCGAATGTTGATGTTGAAAAAATGGTACCAAACTCGAAAAAAAACAGCTACAGTATAATCGTCCGAGCAAGCCAGTGCTATTTTGGGACGACGGCTAACTCAATGAGGCAATCTAGAGTCAATAGCTTTGCAACTATCGATATCCACCCAACATCTACCCCTCACTGCTCCCGCTTGTAAGCGGCAAGCATTCTTAGGTCTTAGGTCAGCGACATAGTTGAAATGATGAATGGCAAGTACTATATCACTGGTCGGATATAATGGGAGGAAACGCTAAGATCTGTGCTCAGCGGGATAAGCTTGGCTGGCAACGCATTGTTTATTTACTCGAGATCTAGACCGGGTGCCAATTGCGGTTTGTTCTCGTGGCACGAGATGCGCACATCAACAGCATCGCCATGCGCTCAATTTCCACTCGGGGGGATACCAGTCTCAGGAGCCACTTCTTCCGTCAAGACTTTCCCGCCAACCTCAACCGGCTTCGAATCGGCCAAAACGAAGAACACCCTCGCCCACTCTGTGCCGCTCGGGTTTCTCCAAGCGTGGTTAGTACCTCGCTGCACCACCACATCACCTCTGCCGACTCTTCTCTTTTCCCCGCCATCCAAGACCAATTCAACCTCTCCCTCCAGCACGACGCCGTAGTCTAAGCTTTTTGTTCGGTGCATGAGCCCATCTTGATGCTCGCCAGGAGCAAAGTCCACGATGCGGCAAACTGTTCCTTTCGGGTTGACCAGGCCTAGCTTGCCGGATCCGACCACCTCTTTATGCTTGACGATATCATTGTTGTTGTTCATGTCGACGGGGAATTCCGACGTGGTGTAGGGGACAGAAAACGCCATGGAATTGTCTGGCAGGGGCTGCCAAACATTCGGCTTCTCGGATTCGATAATTGCGTGGGCAGAGGCATTGTGACCTGTGATGAATGTGGTCAAGGGACGGAAGGGGGAGAGTTGGCCATTGGCGTGTGAGGACATGATGATGGATGCACAAGAGCGTTGGCGGGGGATAGAGGCAAGGGACGTCTGAGTACGACAGACAAAATCTGTGCTTGGACTGCGACGGTGTCAATAATTTATAAATTCTTGTCCCGTCCCCGCGGATCTGCAGTCTTGTGTAAGACGCATTTTAGTGGTAACATCGGGAACCGAGCTCCGAATCACCATTGGCTTTCGATTTTCGTCCCCCGCACCACAGGCCCGACCCGCCTAAAAACATCGCCTAAAAAGAGCCGAGACACTCATATTCCTGTTTCCGTGGCGTCTTCGTGAGATTAGGCGACCTAGATTTGGAACCTTTCTGTTGGATCGTGTATGACATAATTATTTATAATGAATCCGATCCCACCCTCCATAAGCACTTCAAGGCAACTCAAGTGCGCAAGCAGTTTGGTGGTTCCTACTGTTCCTAAAAAAGAAAATGAATGACTAGCGATAGAACTCTTGAGAGAACACGTAGTCCGCAATACGGTCGAGAAGATAGTGGGTTTTGTCTGAGAATTCCTACGCTAATACTTGAACCGAGTCATTTCCCCACGTCACACCGTTCCGATGCAGATCTGTTGCCGCCCAATTGTCCTATATCAACTTTGTCCATGATTAAAGTTAGCATGCATGGCGGCCCAAAGAAAAAGCAATTCCGTACTCTATCTTCGAGCAATCACCAATTCATCCATTTTCGCAATATTCCTCGCTATCCATCATGCATGACGATAGCAATCAGATACCCCTAGTGAATCCTACTGCATGCCAAGGGATCATCACAATCATTAGTGTCTCAGGCGGCAGAGCTGTGTTGCATAAATCCAATTGAGTAAAGTAAATCTATTTATGAAAGTATAACCCACTGTAGAAGTAAAAAAGGGTCGTTCGCTAGAACAAATATTAATATTGCAGCATCCTTCTTAACAACGCCAATAATGTCTGGGCATTCAAATTTTGAAGCCAAGTCTAAGACCAAGCACGTCTCGCATATCTTTAACCTCGGCTCCTGAACCATCAGAGCGTAGCTTCGCCTTCCTGTTGACATATTGCCACTCTCCCTTCAAACCTCGAGCATTGCCCTCCAAGGCATCTGATACGTAATCACCAATAATCGGGAAAACGTGGAATTCATGGCTTGTGCTTCCACTAGCCAAGAGAAGGGACTTGTGCTGAGGGTGCCTGTCAATCAGCCAGTGGCCATCTGGTGAGTCGGCGTACCAATACACCCTCTCGTTGAGCAGAGGCCGGCCAGAGAATTCAGGCATAATCGTGTCAATAAATGTGTTAATGCTGGCCCTAGCCTCAGCCGGGATCTTATCATGCGGGTGAGAACTGGCATATCGGGGAATGGAGTAGCGGACTGTTCTGCCCAGCTCAGTATAAGCTCCCGCTTTGTACTGATAGCCGGGGCCCTTATTACAAATGCTTACGCGACCTGGAATTTCGTCAGCTTCAGTTCTCTTATGTTGTATTACGATTCCATGTGACTGCTTACGAGTTTCGGGGTCCGGTTCAACCATGAATCCCAATTCCGAGTGGTCGATGATTGGAATACCCTTCCACTGTTCGACTTCTTGCTCCGTCAGCTCGATTTGAGCTGATGTCCAACACTTAGCCCAGAGCTGCTTGGAGAGATCTGGGAGAACCTCAGACGATGCTGCTCCAACACTCAGGATGTATTGGTCTGCTGAAATCACAGCACCTGTTGCCACGCGGATACCGGCCAACGCCCCTGACTTGTCCACCTGAAGACCCATCATTGTGCCT
The DNA here is from genome assembly GCA_020975415.1 of Calonectria hawksworthii. NCBI lineage: Eukaryota > Fungi > Ascomycota > Sordariomycetes > Hypocreales > Nectriaceae > Calonectria > Calonectria hawksworthii. The sequence goes on along the minus strand of JAHXZK010000018.1, from coordinate 724,891 downwards.
TCGAGGCCTGATACAAATTTTACGCCCATGCGCATGGCTTCAGACGCCCATCTTTCAAGGGCCTTCTTGGAATGAACCCATCCGCCAAGACTGTTTAGAAGGCCATTTTCAACATGGCGGGCGCGTTGCAGCTGGGGCACGCGTGTCACAATTTCACTTTTGCCTTGCAAAAGCTCGATATTAGCTGCGGTTTTGGCTTGTTGTAGGCGTGTGTGTGCTTCGCGAATATGCTTTTCGGCATCTTGACCTTGCGCGATGGTGAAATGCCCCTAGAATGAAGCATTAGTTTCAGTAGTCGAGGGACCTGAGCCATTGACTTCCGTCATCACTTACCGTTTCATGAAAAATTCCATTCCACTCGGGGAGCCTCCATGCGTTCAAAGCCTCGACCGCAAGCTCGGCATAAAGTGGCTCATCATGATCAGTTCGTATAACTCTGTTGAGGTCATAACCGGCTGAATCCACGCTTGGCGCTGGATTTCTGTCGATGCAAGTCACATTGGAGTAGCCGCGCTTAGCGAGATGGTAGGCGGTGCTGATACCAATGGTTCCACTATAATCATGAGCGAGTCAACATTGCCGTTTGTTGCAGCCGATCCGATAGCATAGGGTTTTGCACTCACGCCCCGATGATCAAGATAGCGGCGTCCTTGTTCAGAGAGTTAAAAGATGCCATTTTTAGAAAAATGCAGATCGGTTAGTGCTGGGTATTAAGCTTAGCTCCCGAAACGAATGTGTGCCAGAGTTAATTGGAGCTGAGTGGGTGTTTACTTTGGAAGGTGAATGGATAGTCAAGTTGAGAAATTTTCTCGCGTCCGAATTTCTAGGGAGCGAGTTGGCAGACGCGTCCAAATGCACAAGTATTTCATAAAGCTCACAATAAATCTAGGTCAATTGCAAACCAGTTTTCGGTAGGATTATGATTGTTTTATTTTGTCGCAAAATGTTTAATACTCCGCTCTGTTGGCCCCATATAACTGCCATTCTTGTCGTTGTTGTTAGGATCAAGGGTGTTGTGCGTTGCAACACTCTCCACTTTTGCACAATTCATCATTGCTCTGGAAATTACGACCAGTGTTCTCGTTTTCTTCCGTCTTGTAATAAAAAATTATTGGGCTTTCCTCCCTTCGCGTCAAGATCTTTCTTGTTCTGGTTGCGTCGTCCAATAAAGTGGGCTGGCAAGAAATATATCTAAACTTCCCCGGCTGCCATTCCCCGTGTGGAGAAAGGGGGAAGCCGCCAAATAACTATGGCGAGAAAATGCATGGCTGTGCATGCTCCCTGCCGGCGTCGGCTACTAAAATTACAGCGCATCGCTAGCACAGGGGAGTCCGGCCGTTGCCCTGCACAGCCACATTGCCTTGGCAGGGCCGTCAACCAACCTTGCGGCTACGTTCGGTGCTCCGCTCGGTGCCTAGATCACGATGAATCTTCCGTGTGAACGGTCCGTCAAGCCCCTGTCCATGGGTCGATGAGTATTGAGGTGTGCGATTGGAGATCGCGCTGACGCCGGCATCAACACACCCGGCGCAGCATTGATACTCCGCAGGTCCGTGGACATGGGAGGGAATGTGGTGATCGATCCTCGCCATCGGATTGGACCTTAATCTAGGGCAATCAACTCCAGACTTTTGGCTTTCTCGCCTAGCGGCCATCTTAACGCGTTTCAATCATGCTGCATCCCGTCCGACAATGCCGAGGCGGAATGTGGCGGTCAATGAGCCGCCGAACTCCACCTCCGGATGCCGCTTACTAAAGAATTCGTATCAGATGAACCCCAAGACTATGCGGGGTATCTATCGAATTGTGTTTATTCTTAGAGATTATGAAAGTATACTGGAAAGCCGAGAAAGCTCATGAGACGGTTCACCCCAATTCTGTCGCGCAAGATGTGTCCGGAGAGTAAATCATACAACCATGAGAACTTGTGTACATTTTCATCGCTCACTAAATGGTATTGACTGGGCAATTCGGCTACATGCATCCATAAACCACCGCCGTCACAGACCAACTATGCACAATTCGGGTTAGGGTGCTGCGGACGGCTCTAGCCGATGTGTGTACGTGTAGGTTTATGCTCGCCGACGATCATGATACGACGCAAGTTGGTTGTTGATGTGGCTAAGAGCCTCAACAATAACGCAATCGCATTGCAAGTGGCGCCGCCCCTTGGTGCAAGTGCCACCGGGGTTCTTTAACTTTCAAGTCCGAGATGCATGAGAAACTTTGAACCTGATACACCTCTCACCGTCAATTATAGATTTGGGCCCGAAAGTCCGAAGCCACCCAATATAGCATGTTGCGCCATGAAGCGAGACGTGTTCATATGCCATATCCAAGTATATAAGGCATCGTCCAAGTCGAGGATTTATGTTATCAATTCATCATCCTCATTCAATTCAATCTTCTTTCAACCAAACAACCAATCTTCAACACCAGTCTTCACCAAATCACCACCGCAAAAATGCCTGTCTTCTCCATCGTCATCCCCAACATTCCCGCTGAGGACAAGGACAAGTTCCTGTCTGCTCTGCCTACCTTGATCGAGGACCTGAAGACCCAGCCTGGCGTGGAATTTGTCGCTGCTGGTCCCATCATCAACGAGGACGGCAAGGAAGTTACCGAGTTCAAGTTTTTCCAGTGCCTTGGTAAGTGTTATCAAATTGGCATTTGCAGCACCAGCTAATGCATTTTAGGATTTAAAACCGAGGAGGCTTTTGAGACATTCAGAACCTCCGCCTGGGCCGTTGCGAGCAAGCAGAAGTTTGAGGAGCACAACAAGAATGAGCCCATTCTGGGAAGATTCGAAATCGCCCAGCCTCCCCCCGCCGATGCTACTCCCAAGCCATACCTTCTCTTCTCTGTCCTCATCATCGGCGATGAGTCCAAGGGCGAGCAAGCCAAGAAGGCTTGGCTAGACCTTGCCGCCGCTCTTGGCAAGACTGAGACGGCTGGTGGCAAGAGCCTTGGAGATGGACCCAGCGCCGGTATTGGCCTGTTGGGATTCGACAGCCCTGAGGTAACACCCACATCTATCCATTCAAATAATTGCTGCTGACATTTTTATTCAGGAGGTCAAGGCTGCTTTTGAGAAGCCGGGAGTTGCCGCTGCGCTGGACGCTTACAAGGCCCTTGGAGAGTCTCACACTGCTCTTGTCAGCGTTAAGCACACCTAAATGGATATGCTACATGATTTAGGCTTAGGGATCAAACAAACTAGAAATAGCTTGCAAGTTCCGATTGGAAGATATCATAGTCAATGAATTCAATCTTTCATAAACATTGTTCTCACTAAAAGCATTGCTTGGTAGTAGAGGGTGAGACTGTTTGCTAGGCGCCTAGGTCGGCATATTTCGCATATGGGCAAAATATGAATACTTCGCCACAAATTACTCGCAATCTAAGGTTGGTGCAAGAAAAGTGAATCATTTCAGGTCATTGAAGATCATTCTCCTGCTTTCTATTTGTTGAAGTCTATCACACAACGTCCAGCCACCTCTCCCTTGCGCAGACGTTCCACGGCTTCCGGCAAATTGTCGATGGAGAAGACTTCATAGGCTGGCTTCAACAAGCCACGAGCCGCAAAGGACAGGGCGTCATCCGTATCCTTCATCGAGCCCGTGAGTGTGCCTATGATTTTGATGTTCTGAAGTATGAGAAATGTGGGATCGTCACCAACAAAGGCCCCGGAAGCTGGTAAACCTACACACATGACCCTTCCCCCAATAGCGACCATCTTGGGAGCGGCGGCGTAGGCGGCGGCTGACGTGGCGGTGACAAAGACGCCATCAACGCCTCTTCCTCCGGTCACCTGTCTCACGTCCCTAACAAGGTCCTGACTTTCCATAAAGTCAACAAAGACCTCGCAGCCCAATTTCATACAAAGATCGCGCTTCTCTTTTCCACCGTCCACCCCTATGACACGTAGCCCCATGGCCTTGGCAAGCTGGACTCCCATGTGACCGACGCCGCCTCCTGCTCCTAAAAACGCAACCCAGTTTCCGGGGTGGAGTTCAGCATCTACTATCTGTGTATCATTATTGTCAGCTTCTTCTTGATGTAACGCCACTCCTCTTATTTCTATGGCGAATCGCTCACTTACGGATCGGTAGATTGTAGACCCGCTGCACATAATGGGTCCAGCAATGAAGTCATCCACCCCCTCAGGGATCGGGCTAGCGTACCTCGCCGGGCTCACAACGTACTGCTGATAGGTTCCTTGAGCCAAGATATTTCCAGTTAGAAAGGCTGCGGTCTACAGAGGAACAATGATGTCTTACCGGGAACCATGAGACCAGTGGGGATGGCCTTGCGGCAGTGACATTCCAACCGCCCCCAGCATAGTTGGCAAGACATGCACGCATCCCAGGTTGGCTTCACGCCTGCTCGATCTCCCAGCTTCCAATTCTTCACTTGACTGCCCACTTTAACGACCACTCCTGCACCTTCATGTCCTGGAGAGCGAACTCCATAATCAGACATTCGAGGTAGAGCTAGATCTTCCAGCATGTAGTGGAGATCACTATAACATATACCTGTAGTGTTGAGTCGGATCAAGATTTGATCAGGACCTTGGCGAAGTCAGCAGGCATCACCATATCCTTCTTGGATAAGACCCTACCAGGTTCGGGAACAGGGATCTCCTGAACTTCGACGCTGAAATCAGCTCCGAATTTGGTGACAACACCAGCCTTGCATGTTTCTGGAAGTGGTATAGTTGAGCCCATATTTAGTCACTGGATCTAAGACACTCAGTAAATAATCGTCGTGGCTTGAAAATTGACAAATTGAATCCTATTCTTGGTTTTCAAATTGATACGATGAACTTCACAACAAATGATGAACTATAGCCCCCTAGATGTTGCTACTTATGTTCAATCTTGCGGAAAAAATATTCCTGTCAGATGGCACTGTTCCACCGGATGAAAGCGTTCCACCGGATGAAAGCATTCCATCGGAGGGGACAACGGAACCCTTAACCGTTCTAGTCCCTAGGGCCCATAAGAAATGCATGTGATCGTCAATCGAACCCCTTCCAGCATTAACCAGGTGTTCAAAATTGAGGGGGTCCTTGCATATCTAGATTGCCATGTCAACTTTTGCTGACGCAGTTATGTATAGGATAATCATAAGCAGCCAAACGTTGGTGCCACAATTGGGAGTGGAGACCAGAAAACGCTGCTTACGTGATGTCCACTCACTTGCTCCAAAGCAGCCCATGCAAGAGAGCTTACATCGTGATCCAATACCTTCCAAGATGTTGGCGCCTGCAATGACGTATTTCACTATTATGTTACACGCGGGTTCAGACCTGCAACGGCTCTTGAATGCCCATATCGCGCGCCACGCTCAGTTGCACACTTCTTGCTGATCGTGACTTTCCTTGATGTTTGGACTACTCTAGATCTTCGCCCTGTTGCAGAATGCAATCTCATTGATATCTTCAGCCTTCTTAATGTGGGACTCTGTTGCCCAGTACCCAAGACGAGATCCCGCCAAGGAAGTTATTCATAATGGGTCCCTGCGTAAATGCTGCGATTGATCTACTTCCTCAACTTAAAAAGCCAGGTACCATGTTCTCTCACTGGCATAACTGAGACACAGTGAGGAAATTTGGGTTCAACCCAAATAGGAAGCTGTAATGACCTACTGCATCGAATAGCGAATCCGTTCAGAAGAGCCAGAGGGCAGTGTACAAACCCGATAATTGCTGCACATACGATTATTCAGGGGTCATTTCGGCCATATTCTAGATGTATAAACCTTTTGTCGTAAGCACTGCCCGTCGGTGTGGCGCACTACGCGGAAGGGAGCGGAATTACCTTTTTGGGAATACTTGTTCTGGGGTATTTATCGCACTGGTGCGATTATTCTCGGGCCGCTCTCACGGCCATACCGTTAGCAAAGTTAGAGAAACGGGCTAGATTCAAAAGCCAATGCTCAAGCTCCGCTTGGCCCGTGTGCCGACCAACTAATATTTCGGCGGATCCGAACCCTTAGATGTGGACGGCGACTTGAACTCTTGACAAACGCAGTTCTCTTCAATCTTTACTAACGCGATATATTTACCTAATAGTCAAAAGTAGTAGATCGGCCGATGGAGTCGCAAGCCAAAAATAAAAACGTTCCGGCTAACTGCTGAGAAATGAGGAAGCGGGTCCGCTCAGTACAACGTCATGACACGGCGGATGAAGCAGTGGCAGACCCACATGGTGGTTTTTGAGATCCATACCACCGAGCTTTTTTTCGCACTTCAGTGCGAAAAGTCCATCATTGGGTGTCTCGCATCTCGTCTGCCTCACTCTCGTGTCAAATTTACCCACTAATTTCCCTGGCGTGCTCTCTGATTGGGAAGATGTCAGTCCTTTTACGATTTACGAAATATGTAGACCCTGTGGAGCGCGTATCGCCCACCATGTTCATTCATGCCATATTGGATACAAATACTTTGGCCTCGTCGTCAATTCTACATCTCAGAATGTGCCACGCCTTTCTCTATCGCTACCAATTCCATTTCTTTCTTTGCGCTCGTTTTCTTCCATTAAATTCAGCCTCCCTTGATTTTTTTTTCTCTTTGTATAATCCAACATGAACGGAACTGAGACTCGACAGGGCTATGCCCCTTTTGATCTTTACCCTTACAATCCTGCTATTCCTCCTACATATGCCTTCCTCGGTCTCTTTGGGGCTGCAGCAATCGCGCACTTCATCATGATGTTCCCCTATCGATGTGCATTCCCAATCCCCATGATAATAGGGTCTGGTAGTGAGTAACCCTTTTTCTTAATAAAAGAAAATGAAGGATTAACCAAGGCCAATCTACAGTGGAAGCTGCTGCGTACTGGTTTCGATCGCGATCACACGACAATGTCCGGCAAACACTCCCGTTCCTCATCCAAAATCTTCTCATCCTTGTCGCACCCCCATTCTTGGCCGCAACCATCTACATGTCCTTGGGCCGCATCACTCGCGCCCTAAAAGCAGACAACCTCTCGATAATTAGCCTGCGGTGGATGACGAAGCTATTTGTGCTCATCGACGTGGCCTGCTTTGCGACACAGGTCACCGGTGCCATCATGTCAGGAAGCGAAAAAGCCGATGAGGCCACAAGGGGAAAGACCATCATCATTGTCGGCTTGGTTATTCAGATTCTGGCCTTTGCCTTCTTTATGCTCTGTATCTTGATGCTTCAAAACCGCATGCGATCGTCACCAACGACCTCGACTCTCGTCGACGAAATTTCCCATCGTCGTTACTTCATCGGACTCTACGTTACCAGCGGCCTCTTCCTCATCCGTAACATCATTCGCATCGCCGAGTACAAGGAAGGAAGCAACGGAAAACTACTCTCCAATGAAGCGTTCTTATATGTATTTGATGCTGCTTTCATGCTCATCATTGTCGTTACAATCTTGGTCCTACACCCTGGTCGCTTGATGATTCAAGCCAGAAGATATATCCCCAAGGATGGAGATGTCCTGTTAGACTGATTGCTTTTCTTTGTCTTTTTCTGTCTGTTCAAATGGAATTCTTTTTCGGCATTAGATGGTTGGGGGACAGGGAATAGGGAATTAGCTGGAGTTATTTAGAGATTAAGAATATCGTGCATCATTTATACAGAGTATAAACACGAAGATTTCATCGTTCATAATTATGTCGTGACATTGATAACTTTATTCCGATATATGTATGTTTGTGCATGTCTGTATCTGTACCTGTGCGTTGCATAATAATATTCTACCCTATAGAAAGAAATTGTGGCAGCCCAATTCCATTAAGCTGCCACAACACCAAAATCCCGCAGAAGCAAGCCTGAACTACGCACTGATTACGTGTATGCACATTTTACTGCAGCCACTGTCATCATGGCGCACCTATGAATGCCTTGGCAGCCAAAAGTGCCGAGCTAGGTTGGGCCAGTCCTCAATTGTAAGCCCGGAATAAATCTGAAGCCCTGCAAGATCTCGGTATATTTCTGGCTCTGTCATCGGACGGGAATCTTATTCAAACAACTAATATGCTGCCATCTAACTATATAATAATGATTTTAATTCGTTTCAGTATTGCATAACACACCGAAAATATAATCCAAATCATACAAGATGAAAGGGAAAAACAAAGAGGGGCTTGTTAGCCTACAGTGCAAGTCCAGGCTCCCTCCCACTCTACCAGTCTCAAGGCTCCGCCTTCTAGTAACGTGATTTTCTCATGACGATAAATACTAGCATACCAAGGCCCCGATGTAAGACATGACTTCTTTTTCGCTTCGCACTGCACCACGCTATTGGCATCTAACTCGCTGAACTTTCGCCCTTCCTCTTCTCGTCAGCCCATTAAGGTCGATCAGCTGGGCAAATTTCTCGTATTCGATTGCATTTTCTCCGCAGTTATCCAAATTACGGCCAATTAGAACGCCTTTTCCATCACCACACGTGCACTTTCGCGCATTGACATTTTGTCAAGTACATCATTCGTACGTTTATCTTTGTCGTGCGTCAGTATCATGATTTTTGTTGGCCACCGTTCGGTTTTTTGATGCCTGCATTCTACCTAGATGCGCTCTTTGCCTAAAGGTTCCTCGCTCTAGAACCTTTGCTCGGATATGGGCGGTGGCTTCACCTGCCAGCTTGAAGCCACAACAATGATCGCCAAAGATACGCTACCTCACTTGGATAGGAAATAAGAATTACCACTAGCTATTTAGCCTAGAATAGAATTTTGCGTACTTTAAGCTTAGTCGGTATGCAGGAATGGCGGCATCGTTACTGGCGAGGAATCACAGGCGACCGACTCGATTGTCGAGTCCTGGCGTGCGTCAGGCTATGAAGCTCAGAATGTGGAGGCTGAGATAGCGCAACAAGTGAGCCAAGCCACCACCAGCTGAAAATGGAAGACCATTAGAGCTGCGCACCTCGTGATACATCTGTTAGTGGTGTTACGAAATTTAACCACGCCGTCATTGGCCAACGCCATGCACACCACTTCAGCCCCGGCACTCTTGCGGCCTAGTGCCTTCATCTGCCGTCCTCTCTCCGATTTCGTGCGGTAAAAGTATGACACCACTAGACCTTGATTGGCCGCCCTGTCCATTGTATTCTACCCTCGTCCGCACTGAAAAGTCCTAGGCGACTGGTGCTTGCTTTTGTGGCTGATGGCGAAGCAGTCCTTGGCTGTGCTGGGCAGACCCGGGTATGGCTGTATGTGAGCACTTTTCTGCTTCATCTTGCTATTTTTGTACACCTCCAATTCAGAGGCAGAGTGGCAGAGAGGCAGAGAAAATTAGAGACAGATGTCAGGCGAGAACATGAATGTCTAGAGATGGGAGTTACGCCGCATCATTAGCTGAAGGGCGCAAAGATGCTGCGCGGTTTACTTTGTGCTAATGGCCTTGATCCCATATCTATATAATGTGCCCGACATCCAGATGCTGGGTCGTATCTTTTTCACGCATCTCAGCAGCCATAGTTTGCAATCCAATACTTCAAACACTACTTCAGTCGCTTCACCAATACTTTACTTTCGCTTTGTCCTCTTACCTTGAGAATGTATTTCTCCAAGTTCATCCTCACGGCCGCCCTGGCTGTTACTTCTGTCATTGCATCTCCCCTTGTGGAGCGCGCAGCACCCATAACACCTTCGGCTCTCTGGAAATACAGCGTGAACAGCGGTGCCATTGCACCCACTAGCACGGGTATTGTATCCAAGAGCTTCAGCAACGCTGGAAAGGACCTCACTGCCCTCTTCACCTTCACCTACCCTGCCTCTGCTTCTGGAAAGAAGTGCCAGTTCGCCTTCTACCTTGACTCGACTGCCACTGTTAAGGGAAGCGGCAAGCTCGACCTATTCAGCAGCTTGCAGCCTGCCCCAGGGGCCAGAAGCACCTGGCCTCCAGGAAACCAGCGCAACATCCACCTGGGCCGCCTTTCGGTCTCCAAAGGCTCCACTGCTACCTGGGATGCCACCTACAGTACCTACCTGACCAAGAAGACGCCTTGCAAGCCTGCTGGTACCAAGGAGGGCTTTGAACTCGTGGGTGTCTATGACAATGACGTCGTCACCTGGAACCCCGCGACTGGTGCTGGTCCAAAGCTCATCGTCACTTAATTGAGTAATTTCACAATGGAAATGGGGGCTTTTAACATTCATGTCTTCTCTTTTACACAATTTTACCATAAATAATTTTTTGGCGGTGGTTTTGAAGAGTGCAGTACTTGTGGGGTGGATTCATTCTTTTTGGATTATCACATTCCTTGCTAGGCCCAGGTCAGATGCAATGGCCAATTTTGGACACAATGCACTGGCATCCTGGAAGAATATTAAGAAAGATAGTATACAGTTTTAATAAATTCCATTCCTTTATGATCTTGTTCTCCAGATGGATCGGAATCACTGAGTAGGCGAAATGGCAAATTGACGTGACTGGTTCTGATTTGCATTAATATTCTAAATAAATACTTGAAGCTCTGCGCCCGTGAACAAACATTGTCAACGTGGACGGAAGAGGTTGCATATTAAAGATAACAATTCATGGTACGGGTTTGAACACGCCGTACGTGGCATTGCTAAGGTAATTTAGAGGGAAAGAACAGACAGATGCGGCTGGGCGAGGTCAGTGAAGAAGCTTGCGCCCTCCACCTTTGTGGGAGCCCCGGCCACGGTAACGTTGCAGTTTTTGATCCAGTCGCCCTGCTTCGCGTACTTATTCTCGATGTACTTGACGTACTTGCTCAGTAAACAAGACGAGCCCGGCCCGTCGCGGCAGGATGGGACTGGGTAGACCTGGTCGTTGAGCCGAATACGCACGTAGGTGGAGTTGTTGGAATTCTTGGATTGGCAAGTCAATCGCTCAAAAGCAACCGTTCCGCGCATGGTAACGAAGCGGGAACCGTTCCACAATCTGTTGTCGTCTTTTTTCGTAGCTGAGAGGGCCTTTTGGTTGTCAAAGACACCAATGATGCTCTGAAGCTCCGTCAACTGACCGTCATTGAGGAACGACATGAGCAGCTTGGGGACCTGGAAAGACGAAGTCCCATCAGCAGCGGTGCCCTCGATACCAGGACCCTTGGCGAAGAGCCCCATCAAGGCATTTAGGTAAGGGGTCATCATCTTGGGTGGCAATTCTGTGCCGGGTCCAATGCCGTAGTAGTATCGCAGGTCATTTGAGTATCCGTACATCTTGAGCTCGTCGTCGGTGAAGATGTCGCAAAATGGCGAGAGTCGCCCCGTAATTTGACTCTCGAAGCCACAGAGATAAGGGAACAGGTTGACGTCGCTGAGGGTGAGCGTCAAGTTACCCTTGATCAGAGCCTGCAGGCGCTTCTGGACCTTGGGCTGCCAGATGCTGTTCCAGGTGGTGATGTAGTCGCCGCCGCTGACATCCACGAATAGCGGGCACATATCCGAGGGTGCTAGCGAGTTACCGATTGCGGAGTTGATGGACTTGGAAGTCACTGAAACGACTTTGCCGAGCAGCGTCGCATTGTTGCCGATGAAGCCGCGGACAAAGTTTTCGGCCGTCTGCAGCACGCGCGTATAGTTGTTTGCCCAGACGTAGAATTCGTCTCCCTCATTGTATAGTTGAGGATATCTATTTTTTCAAGGTCAGAAAAATGCCCTTGCTACTCACTGGTTTGACTTGCCTGGTCCGCAATTGGTAGCCCATGTCCATCGCCTCCTTGTATCCTGTGGGGCTTTGCATCGCGATCTGGATGTCGGGGCGCGTCAAGACGGGGCTCCATTTGGGCAAAAAGGCCAAAGACCCGCTCGCGGTATAGTTGTAGGTCGAGAACTCCAATTTGTCAGCATGGGCGTGGTCAATTGTTGGCGTGGAGAGCTCACTCGCGACTCCATCTCAGTCCACTCCGCATAAGCCCCAGGATCGGGGTATCTCGAACCATGCCTGGAAATATAGGCTGCTTGATCCACAGTGCAACCGTCGGGGACATCGGCCGAGATCTTGTTGACATTGGGTCCGGGGAACCATGGGCTATTGGCACCGAGCCATTCCAGCGGGTTCTCAGAGTTTGCTCCCGGCCAACTCACAATATCTCGGGCCGGCGCGAGGAACCGTTGTGTGGTGGCAGTAGCGCCGGAAAGGAGCGCAGCTGCGACAATGAAATGAGTGGCAGTCATCCTGGCGAACAGAGGTGATGGGCTTGCAACGCTACGGGACAGCGGGGAAGCGCCTGGGAGCCAGCGCGACTCCATTTAAATAAACCACCACCCATGAAGGCATCATATCTCTCATAGGTGCGATAATAATTTATGGACTGAAGACGTTGCGGTGCATGACATCGTGGCCAAGATAGCTAGTAGCACTCGCTTTTGTACGCAAAGGGCATGTCATCCGACTGTGGGCGCTTGGCGGATCGCGACGCATGCACGTGGTGGACAGGGGCCTGGAAACTCAGATGTCAACCAGGCAATAATCCTCGCAGACACCCCGGGGGATGATTCGTAATTGGACTGATGGCCGACCGTCAAATTTCCGGATTCCCCAGGATTGGTCGGGCTGCTCTGGAAGACATGAGGGACAGCGTCCTGCATACAGCTAGACAAGTGCTCACTGTAGGCAGATTCTAGTGTGTACGATACAAATGTAGCGCACGTGGTCGGCAAAGGTGTTCCGTTCTTCGATTCTGTCGGTCGGGAATTAGGATACGTGCGTCATTTAGTAAAATCGACGGATTGCATGATATTGCCCTCAACTAGCTGACCAATAAAGGGGAATTGGTAGTCAGTCATATTATCGATAAAACAAGCAGTGCTATGCAATCAAGCGTACAGCAACTCACAGTTCAAAAATCCCAAGTGGGGGGAGCCATGATCACGCTGCCGTCCATTGCGACGTGAACGGGCAGGGATTAGAAATCGGGCGATCCGCGCCATTGCTGCTTAGAAAACATGAGGGGTATGGAATGGGGTAATTACAAGCTTGCGGGGTGAGTGGAATGTTTGAGATTTATTCATAAAAATCCCGTAGCCCCAGTTATTGTTCTTGGGCTTCCAAGCAGTCAATCCCGACCAGATTGTATGGCACCTGAAGTGCTAGGCTCGGTCTCATTTTGTCGCTGGGTAATCTCGTGTAATTATGACGCTATGGCTCGAAAGTTCTCGCATAGACGCCAATTTTCTGGGCCATTCCCTGTGAATCGGCCTTGGTTTGGGAGAGAAAGAGGAAAAAAAAATAAGACATTTTTGTTGTTGCTGAGGAGATCACGAGCACAATAGCCACAAACGCTCGACCATCCGGCCCGAAATTAGGAAACCATAGAACTGTCTCGGAGGGTCTTGTGACGATTTTTGCTTTGACAAAGCCATCTGTTGCCACCATCACTGTCTCGGGATGCGAGAAAATAAACCCATTCCAATTCCGCAACGGTCGGGAGTCGCAGAAGGGCTTGCCGATGATGGGGAAAGAGTCCCGTCAGACTACTGGAATGGATCGCCGTGTCGCGGGCCTCCACGTTATTTCCCGGCCCTATTTGCAGCCCGAACATAGTTAGGTAATTATTGTATCGGATTTCCTTGCTTTGCTTTGTGAGATGACTGGATTGCCTATCGTACATGACTATGCAAGGTACTATTGGTGAGGGCAAGTACCTATTCTAAGACAGAGGCGTCTGGTGCCACATTGCCGCATCACAGAACAAATCTGCAAATACAATCTACATCTGGCTTTGCATGAATGCTACGCTACCCATGGGAAATAGCTTGATCAGATTCGCCGATCGGAGCGGGCCGACGGCTCTGACCGGTGCTCATTGGGATTAAAGCATAATCTTTGTCTTTGGTGAGAGTTGCAATTGGTGTGCTGGTGTGCCATGATGGCTTGTTTTTCTGAAATGGAATCACTTTCCTAACAAAGTGATTGTTGGTATGTGATGAGTCCAATTGCAGAATGGACCTAGAGTTTGAGCGACGGCAGGTGGGAATACCGAAGCGCAGCGATCTACAAAATACCGACAAGCTTGCTGCAGCATCCCTCGCCATTGTTCTGCACGACACGACTTTCTTGAATCCATTCAATACCGAGCGACTACTACGACAATATGGGCGCTCAAGTCGTGATCATAGCATTACAAAAGAATGCCCCCACCTTGCGAGTCCCGACTTTGTTTAGGGGGGTTCGCTGCAGGTATTGTCCATGCTGTTTATTAATCTATCTTCCAATAGTCTATTGTGCGTGCATATGGGAAACATTTTAGTCAGGAGGTCTGTTCCACTCTTCTTTCTTGGCTCCTATCTCATGCAGACGAGGGAGGGGGGTCCTCACGATGTGGAGTCTGGGGGGGGGTTTTTGTGGCTTACAAGACCCGTATGTCTTGGTCGACAGCCTCATATTCAAGATACCCCGAACATTGCCAGCCAATCCAAGGTGCAGTTATGGGAATACGCATAGGCTATCACGCTTGAGAACGCCAGCAGATGCCGTTTATGTTCTCCCGAGTGCATTGGCCCGATAAGCAAGAGACCTCGATGCTGCAGAGGATGCGGAGCCCGCGCTGTTGGTTCTCTGTCCTTATGTCATGTTACAGGCGGCGGATCCGCCTCTGCAGCTGTTTCACGGCAACGCAACCAGTTCCGGCAAGTGGGAGCAATGGTGGTCAGAAATGAGAAGCACAAAGCACACGCCCCGCGTCTCGGTGAAAATTCCGAACGCGTATCCGGGCTCAGCTTGCAAGGAGCCATTTCTGTCGACGACGCCAACCCTGATCAGCTAGCCCCGTTCAAGATCGTTCAACCCGGGCGTGTGCTGTCTAACTCATGACGGTCTCTTGGTATGATGGTGTCCAGCAGGGATCAGCAGGCGCCACTACGCCACCAACAGCGTGAGCGTAGTTCGGGGCCAAGCCAGTATAATACAGATTTGGCCGGGAGGTGTCGGCCGCCTATTCGCTTTCCCCTTCCGAGTTTCATACTCTACAATTATGTGAGGACAAGGCTTGCATGGGTGATTCTTAGATCGCAGCATCTACTCGAAATCCGCCTCTTCCCCCTGCAGCGGCGATAGCACTACCGTGACCGCTTCTTGTGTCTTGTGTTGCCACGACTGCCTTCGTACATCTATCTATCCGAGCAACTACACGCACACGATCCACGACTTTATTCCGAGCTGGGTTAAACCAGGTGGCACTTTGAGCGAACGGACACCATGGATATCCAAGCGCCGAAACGAACCGCCTGCGACCGATGCCGCGAGCAGAAGCTCAAATGTCCCCGAAACCAACCGCCAGAGACCCCCTGCGATCGCTGCATCCGTCTCGGAGCTGTCTGTACGACAAGCAAAGCACGGCCCTTGGGTCGACCGCGTCTGAATACCATCTCTCACGACGGCCGCAGGGTCAATGGCCATCAATCACCCCTTGCGCAGCAGCGATCTGGTGGATCCTCGACTGGGGATGTCAACTTGCCATCAATCTCGAACTCTTCCTCGTCGCCGAGCTTATTCCCGAGCAGCACGAGTCTTCAATCCATTGCAACGCCGAATTTGTTCTCCTCCGAGTCCGATAGTGACGTTTTGACGACGCAATTCGAGGATTTTAACGCAACAACCGCCATTGACCCAAGCATCGTCTTCCCATGGTCCCAGCCATGGTTCTTCCCCGATTCGTCCATCGCGCCGGCTCTTAATCTCGCGGAACAACGAGACGGCCACAAAGTAAACAATCACGACTCCAAGGGTGTGGTGCAAGATGCGGGGTTGTCGAATCCGCCGTCAAGTGAGGCCTCAACGCGTAGTGCCTCGTTGGACGGTGATCCCACGGCGCCTCTCGTCGGGGTTATGCGAAGCATTTCGCGCCGTCTCGCTGAGCTAAAGGATCAGGCCTGGAGCCCTAGCTTGATGCTCCTCAAATTATTCGACGGCAAGGATACCGACTTCAGCAATCCTGGAAACCTTAACCCGCTAGAGGATACCATGTGCATCTCGATGAAGTTTATTCTGGTGCTGCAGATGATGACTCCTCTGAACCACTCGACAGCCTCGCAGCAGCCGCCCACGCTATCGCTATCCTTGATGCTTTTTTCGGCCTATCTTCAGCTCTGCCAGCTTTTTGAAGCCATTCTTACCGAAGTCCACGAATCGCTACTGGCAACAGCCCCACGATTTGATAGGAACACCCTGAAGCTGGAGAATGGCAGACGTTTCCCCATCCAGCCTGAGGGCCCCCACATCAAGATGATGATCCAGTGTATTGAGCATCAGCTGAGCTCAGCAGAGTCTCTGATGCGTCTGCCGACCAGATACAGACTCTGGAGTCAGGAGACCACAAACGGCGCTGCCGATGACGACAAGCCCTTTCCGTTTACTGATGCTGGAATGAGCCAGGCTGAGGATATTTTTAGATCCCTGAAGGGCACTATTGAAGAGATACAGAATTTCTTAATGGGATGATTTGATGCACAGCGAGTGTGGTCGACATAGAGGAGAGAATTAAATGTGTGGCATGGTTAATGAAGAGCATGCGTCTGATGATTTCTATTGCGCCAGCTATTGGCACAAAACTATACAGTTGCAATTTCATAGGTCTTTTCTCGTCAATAATACATGCAAATGCGCCGAATCCGAACCTTCAAGATCATTTGACCGGTTTATGCATTCGTACATTAGAGTGTGACACACGTTGGTTGAGTCGAAACAGGAGCATCTCGTTTACAGCATTTTAGACCATCCAAGGCGCGCCCATGTTACCATTTGGTAGCGATATCTTGCGCGTGAATTCTGCTATATTGCCATCATACTTTGTCGAAGTTACTCATTCTGATTCTACCCATCGGCTTCTTCAACATGGGCAAAATCAAGGAGGACTGCGGGTGGCAACTGAGACAGCACTAAGCCGAGAGAGCTGAAGGGCTCAGGTTTGAGGCTCTTGGTGGAGTCATAGCCCGAGAGACCGCTGATCAGCAAACTTGCACTGCTTGCACAGGTGTGGCGTGTTCCTAAACGCCAAGAATCCATCATGCACCCTGCTTTTTAAATCTGGGCGTGGTGATGCGGACCTTATTGGCTTATTTCTCAATTCATGACAGCACATCCCGGGGACCTTGCCTGCCGGGATCACTCCTCGTGTACCTCTTCGGCCGACTCTCTGGCCCTATGAGGTTCGAGATTTCTTCGGGTTGGCAATTGAAATGTGAGACTCCTGCCGGAGGGTGGGCTCGGACATCCAGTTCGGATACGGAGACTTTTGTCGCTTCCATCGTACCGGACGTTGTGGTGATGATGGGATAGGATGGGCCTACGGCACAAGGTTCGCCTGTTGAAGGTATATTTAATTCTAGTAGAGGCCGGGCGTGAAGCGGATCATGAGCAACCCGTCCAAGTTATCTTCGTTTAGCTGAATCAGTCAATATGGTGCAGCAGCAAACATGTCTCGCTCAGCCACCTGATGGCCAGGGACCACCCGTCATCTCGCGCTCCCACCCCATCCCGGACCTAGCAGAGCCTCATGACATACTGGTGCGCGTGTGCGCGGTGGCCCTCAACCCCACAGACTACAAGATGCTCGAGTTTCACCCCACCCCCAATGCCATCATGGGTTGCGACTTCATGGGCACCGTGGTCGCAGCTGGGCCAGGCGCCACCGATGTTAGCATTGGCACCCGTGTGTGTGGCGTGGTCCATGGATCGAACCCGGGAAATCCGAATGGCGGGGCCTTTGCCCAATACCTAGTTACTGACGAACGACTGGTTGTCAGGGTTCCAGACTCCTGGAGCGACCTCGAGGGCGCAGCGCTTGGCGGCGTTGGTTGGGCTACGGTTGGTATCGCCATGGAACACCTTCTGGGCCTCCCCGGCCTGCCATCCAACCCAGCGCCTCCGCGGTCAGATGGCACCAAGCAGCCTGTCCTAGTGTACGGTGGTGCCACCGCAACAGGTACCATGGCCTGCCAGCTCTTGGCAAGGTAAGCGTCGCTTAAGGGGTTGAAAAAAAAAAGAAAGGCAGAAAAGGAACAAAACAGCTAACATGCTTTGGTAGTGCCGGCTACGATCCGATAACAACCGTCTCGGATGCCTCTTCCGGCCTAGCTAAAGAGTACGGTGCAGTCAAGACGGTGCCGTATGCGTCCCCTACATGCGGGGATACAATTCGCAATCACACAAAAGGCACGTTAAGGCATGCAATCGATTGCATCACGTCTCCTGAGTCAGTTGGCTGCTGCTTCGCAGCACTCGGCCGCGTTGGCGCGCGGTGCGTGACGCTCGATTACGCTGAGGAGGCATGGAAAACGCGGAAAGCTGTCAAGGTCGAGATGCCGATGACCTATGTTATTTTTGGAAAGGAGGTACAGCTTCCCGGTGTCTTCCACCGCGATGCCGACCTCAAAATGTTTGAGCTAGCTGCGCGATGGCGTCACGAAGTGCAGCGGCTTGTGGACGGCGGGCACATTAAACACCACCCAGTTCGCGAGCTGCCTGGGGGGTGGGACGGAATCGCTACTGGGTTGGGCATGCTGAAAACCGGCCAGGTTCGTGGGCAGAAGCTCGTGGTGCGAGTGGCTTAGGCTATGGGGGATTTTTTTATATAGCGCGTCTGCATGTTTTGTTTTGGACGCTCAGCTACTGCAAGCTGCCGTTAGTGCGCAAACAGCCAGCTCGAATCGGACAAGCCGTGATTTTCTTTTTGCCTGAAACTCGATTCAGTTCCCATGGGGCTTTATTCATCGTGCATTAATCTATGGTGTTAACCTGCTGCTAATACACACGTGGCTGGCTGGTGGAGCAATGCCGTGCCTTGTGCTTAATGTCGTTAGCATTTGCTGGCGCTACTCCTTTCAACGTGTACGAAATCCTCAAAATGCTCTAGCTTGACGCGTATTCCCATGTACACCATCCCGAGTTTAGACCGTCCTTCAGCCCGACAAGGCCACCAATGAAGCGCGCAGCTGCGTCTCAAAGACCCTTCGGAAAGGTGACGCTTTGCCTCTTTGTTTGGTTCGGCCTGTGGGTCCTCTAAGATGAAGCCGCATTAGCTAGTGACGAAAAACTTGGCCTTGATCAACTCGTGGTAGGCCTCCCCCGCACAACTGACCCGCCGTTCGTGAGTGAACCAACAGCTTGTTTGCCGAGGTGCAATCTGGACCCCCTACTTGCAACCGGAAAATGCCGGCCCTCGACTAAGTTGGTTGGGATGGCTGGCGGTGTTCTCTTGTGATGGGTTGAAAGGATCTCTCGGCGACTGTGTAAGGCTACTTCATGCGCTCCACGGATTCCTTATTCACCAATTGGGTCATCCGGGATTCCAAAAAAAAAAAAGCCCCTATCTAAATTGGGCTGTGGAAGGCTTTCCGTCGTTGTTGATCCGTGTCTAAGACGCTCGCTTCCAAAATAGGAAATTTTTAAGTGGGGTCTCCTCGTTTACCAAAACTGTCAGTTTAAGCTATATTAGCCTGTTTTATGGTCGATGGGGCGTGCTGTCACTCAACGGGGCCGTAAGACCAACAGACATTGCCTATCTCCATGTTGCTGCCTTCGGGCCGAACTTTTGTGATCCCACTGTGATATGTGATCCCTTCAAGTGGGGGATGACCAGTTGCCTCTTTCCCCTTGCTCACTTCATCGGCTGGATTGGGTTTATTGCAGCTAACTAACGGGCCTAGATATGAGACAGCGCCGTCATGGATTTGTCAGATGCTGTTGTTTTGGTCGCTTACTGGGTGAACCAGACGCCTGGGAACACGACACATGGGCGATACGATTGTTTTGGTGTGCAAAACTCCACTCCGAGGGGATGTGGCGATAATGAGCCGCGTACCAAGTTTAGATTACCGGAGTATGCCGTTGATTATCCAACTCGGAGACATAATCCCCGGGTCCGAAAAGGCATATCGGATTCGGGGATTTGTTCTTTTCGAATCTGCTCGTTGTTGGGACATCGCGACTTTCTATGAGCTGTGGATAATCGGAGGCGCCACGTTGATGAGGGTCCTACGGAGGGCTGGGGATACATGTCGAGATACAGAAATAGATAGCAGTTGGTTCTAAATAAGAGCCCGTGAATTGCACGGTAGGGTTACATTGTGACAGTCAATTCCCTCTTCAATTCCATCGAGGAAACAAAACCACTAGATCCAACATTTCATTCCATATTTCAACAATGACTACCTCAAACGAGCCCATTGCCATCGTCGGCAGCGCTTGTAGGTTTCCGGGAGGTGCCAACTCCCCGTCGAAGCTCTGGGAGCTCCTCCGGAATCCTCGTGACCTTCGAACAAAGATTCCTCCAAGTCGTTTCGATGTTGATGGATTTCATCATCCTGACAATTCGTTTCCTGGACACTCAAACGTTAAGCATTCTCATCTGTTGGATGAAAATGTTCGCCAGTTTGATTCTCACTTCTTTAGCATCGCTCCTGCAGAGGCTTCTGCCATGGATCCACAGCAACGCCTGCTCTTGGAAACTGTGTATGAAGGTCTTGAAACCGCCGGCTTTACAATTGAGGGCTTGCGAGGTTCCAATACAGCAGTCTATGTTGGAGTGATGTTTGGGGATTATGAGAATGTTCAACTTCGTGATTTGCAACATTTTCCTACATACCATGCTACAGGTAAGAATCTTACAGATATTTTCTGCACTTAGACTAACATCAGCCATAGGCACTGCTCGCAGCATCATGTCTAACCGAGTCTCTTACTTCTTTGACTGGCACGGGCCGTCTTGGACTGTTGATACTGCATGCTCTTCCAGCTTGGTAGCAATCCACCAAGCAGTGCAGTCGCTTCGATCAGGAGAGGCCAAGGTTGCCGTGGCTGCTGGAACCAACATTATCCTTGGTCCCGAGCCATATGTTTCTGAGAGCAAGGTCAAGATGCTCTCGCCGGATGGCAGATCACGCATGTGGGATATTGATGCAAACGGCTATGCTCGCGGCGAGGGTATTGCCGCTGTTTTCTTGAAACCTCTTAGTGCAGCGCTGGCTGATGGTGACAACATCGAATGCATCATTCGAGAAACCGGAGTCAACCAGGATGGCCGCAGTCGTGGAATCACCATGCCTAGCGCAACCGCCCAGGCCGCACTTATTCGTGAAACATATGCGCGAGCTGGATTGGATCCGACAAAAGATCGCTGCCAGGTTAGTGTTCAAATGTTTATTTACGCCTTTTGCCTTTCATGGTTTCTTCCCTTACGGTGACATTTTCCCTTAACAATATATTGCGCCGCTGGTGATAGTCAATTTGCTAACTCTGTAACGGCGTATAGTACTTTGAAGCGCACGGTACTGGTACTCCAGCTGGAGATCCAGTTGAGGCAGAAGCTGTGCATACCGCCTTCTTCGGCCACAAACGGCCTGAAGATGAGAAGGATCCTTCTCCATTATATGTAGGTTCGATTAAAACTGTTATAGGACATACGGAAAGCACCGCAGGGCTGGCCGGTGTACTCAAGGTTGCTCAAGCGTTGAAGAACGGGTTCATTCCTCCGAACCGTCTCCTCAACAAGCTCAACCCGGATGTGCTTCCATTCTACGACTACTTGCAAATTCCGCAAGAGCTAATTCCATGGCCTGAGCTTTCACCCGGCCAGGTGCGACGTGCTAGTGTCAATAGTTTCGGCTTTGGAGGAACCAATGCACACGCCATCATTGAAAGCTACGAAACTCAGTCATCAAAGCTTGACCATGCACCCACATTTTCACCATTCGTTTTCTCCGCGCAATCCAAGCAGTCTCTGGCTAGTAACATTGCAGCTTATGCAAAATATCTGCAAGAGAACCCAGAGACCATTCCAGCAGACCTGTCATGGACCTTGCGCTCACGTCGATCTCGGCTGCCATTGCGAGTTACCTTTCCTGCTTCCTCGATCGAAGACCTTAGGTCGAGGCTGGAGGAGCTAGGTAAAAGCTTTCAGCTAGACTCTAAGTTGCCTTCTACTGGCAATGATCATTCTAAATTACTTGGTGTTTTCACTGGCCAAGGTGCGCAGTACGCGCGAATGGGAGCAGAGCTAATTGAGACATCGGCACACGCTTCAAGGGTACTTTCTGAACTAGACAAATGCCTTTCCCAATTACCGGCAGAAGATCGACCCTCAATCTCGTTGCGGCAGGAGCTATTTGAAGCAGCCGACACCAGCCGTGTTGCCACGGCCGCCGTCTCGCAACCTCTTTGTACGGCTGTCCAAATTGTTCTTGTGGACCTTCTACGGCTGGCAGGAATTCGATTCTCTGCAGTGGTCGGCCATTCCTCTGGAGAAATAGCGGCCGCCTATGCCGCCGGCTATTTGTCTGCCAGCGACGCCATTCGAATTGCTTATTATCGAGGACTTCACACCCATCTTACGGCAGGAGAAAATGGTAGCCCGGGCGCGATGCTTGCGGTAGGCACCAGCCAAGAAGATGCCGATGAAATTTGCAGCGATGAGCAGTTCAAAGGACGCGTCAATGTGGCTGCCTGTAATTCACCAGCAAGCGTGACACTTTCTGGAGATGAGGAAGCCATTGAAGAGATCAAGGTACTTTTTGAGGACGAGGGCAAGTTTGTTCGTCGCCTTCGAGTCGACAAGGCTTATCACTCCCATCATATGCTCCGTTGTTCCCAGGCTTATCTAGAGTCCATCAAGCAATTTGCTACCATTCCTAATACTGATGGAACGTGTACTTGGGTATCCAGTGTGGACCCGGAGAGGGAGCCAGACAACACGAAACCAGTGGATGCATCCTACTGGGTCGACAACATGGTCTCCCCAGTCCTATTCAAACAAGCTGTCGAGAAAGTCGCAGCTCTGGGTCCCTTTGACGGGGCTATTGAAATCGGACCCCATCCTGCCCTCAAGGGCCCGGTTCGTGAAACGCTTCAAAGTCTCCAAATGGATCTCCCATACACTGGAGTTCTCCACAGGCAGACCGATGCGATCAAGAGTCTTTCAGGTGCTCTTGGATATCTCTGGGCTCAGATAGATAACCTGAAAATTGATTTCGATGAGTATGAGAAAGCAATTGGAGGTCCAGTGTCTTATAGCCTCATCAAAGGCCTACCGGCGTACCAGTGGAACCATACCCAAGAGTATTGGCACGAATCACCATTGTCTCAAAAGCTTCGACAGAGGAGCAACACTGTTCATCCACTTCTTGGCGATCTCAGCCCTCAGAGCTCTGCGAATCAACTTATCTGGAAGCTTGTCATGCGCCCCAAAGATCTTCCTTGGGTGCATGGTCACCAGGTTCAGGGACAGACAGTCTTCCCTGCTGCTGGATATGTTTCCACGGCACTGGAGACGGTTCCGTTCATTGTCGGGGATGACTCGGTAAAGCTCGTCGAGATTGAAAACATTCGGATTCATCAGGCCATGGTCTTGGACAATGAGAATGAAGAGGCAGGAATTGACGTCCAGTTTTCGGTAAACAACATCAACCGTGGGCACGAGTGCGTGACCGCACATTTCACCTACGAAGCCACCATTGGGACTCAAAGGGTTTTCGAGCTCATTTCTAGCGGTGAGCTGAAGATCAGCCTTGGCGAAGCATCCCCGGAGACACTGCCAGCAAGTTCCCTAGATGAGCCTTATATGGTCCCAGTGCCATCGGACAAGCTTTACAGTGAACTCAAGGATATTGGTTACGGTTACTCCGGTCCTTTTAGGGCTCTTGATTCCATCATGCGAAAGCTATGGAAAGCGTCTGGCTCCATTTCGGTCATCAACGATGAGTCCCGACCCATTACTTATGCTGTACATCCAGGTTTGTTGGATGCTGCGTTTCATTCAGTAATCCTTGCTCTGAGTTATCCCGGCGATAGGCAGCTTTGGTCACTGCACATTCCAACGAGCATTGAAAAGATTCGATTCAATCCTTCCCTGTGCGGGGACTACTGGCTCAGAAATGATAAAGTTCCTTTCGTCGCCTCTGCTCAGGACCCGAGCCAGGTCGGAGGATACCAAGGTGATGCCGAAGTACACAGCAGTGACGGAAAGTCTTCGGCTATTCAGATTGAGGGTCTGAAAGTTGTGCCACTGAGCGAGGCGACTCAGGCCGATGATAGAGAAATGTTCCATCTCATGCATTGGATTGATGCTGAGGCAAATGCCGATATGCCAGAGGTGTACAAAGCGACCCCAAAGCAACGAGAACTAGCCAACATTTTCCTCCGCGCTTCATGCTTTTATCTCCGCCAGATTCAACAGCAGATTCCAGAAGACCACCCAGGCCGAGCTGACAAATTCAACGCTGCATATCTTGACTTTGCCGCTCACAACACCAAGCTATGCCAAGAAGGAAAGCATCGCTATGCTAAGAAAGAATGGCTTAATGACACGTTGGAAGATATCCTGGCCCTCACTGAACCACACGCCCATCTCCCAGAGGTGAGAGCGCTGAACGTTGTTGGAGAACATATGCCGCGCGCTATCCGGGGCGAGACATCAATGGTTGAGCAGTTGCTCATGACCGGACTGCTCGATGACTACTACGCGACAGGTCTAGGATACAAAGAGGCTGTGGAGGCTCTTGCAGATACTGTCAAGCAAATTGCCCAAAGGTATCCTAACATGAGCATCTTAGAAGTCGGTTCAGGCACTGGAAGTGCGACTCGATTGGTCTTTGATCGAATTGGCCATGAATTTTCAAACTTCACTTACACCGATATCTCCACTGGGTTTTTCGGCAATGCTCAAGAAGAATTCAAGCAGCATAAGAATCAGATGACATACGCTGTCCTCGATTTAGAGCAAGATTTACAGGGGCAAGGCTTCAAGAAGCACTCCTATGACATGATCCTCTCATCGCTGGTGGTTCATGCCACGAAGCACCTCGAGGACACAATGCGCAGAGTCCGATCGCTTCTTAAGCCTGGTGGTTACTTGGTGATGACTGAGTGTACAGATGTCGATGCAAGTCAAGTCACAACACTCTTTGGCTGTCTCCCAGGCTGGTGGCTCGGCATGGATGAAGGCCGCAAGTGGGGGCCGTGTATTGCAGAGTCTGACTGGGATGCACTCCTTCGCAAAGTTGGCTTCTCGGGTATTGAGACAATGACTCCAACTGACGATGCTCTCGTGTTCCCCAACTCGGTGATAGTCAGCCGGGCAGTCGACGACTGGGTTGAGTTTGTTCGAGAGCCACTTTTGACTCAGTCATCGCTATTTGCTGGGCGACCAGTGATTGACAGTCTCTTTATTGTTGGAGGTTCATCTTTCCGCAACTCTCGCTTAATTGACGAGATCCAGAGGCACATTGGAGTCTATTGCGACAGCATTACGCATGTGAAACTACTTGAGAGCCTTGATCATACAGCTGTCAAATCGAACGCCACTGTTTTGGTTCTCCAAGACCTTGACCAGCCCGTCTTCCAGAACATTACAGAAGAGCGCTTCGAAAGCCTCAAGAAGCTGTTCAGCAGTGAAAAGTCTATCATCTGGGTCACTCAAAACCGCCTTTCTGACAACCCATATGCCAATCTTCCCGTCGGCTTCGCCCGCTCTGCTTTGTCGGAAGTGGCAGAACTTCGCTACCAGTTTATCGACTTCGAAGGAGTTAACAGGATCGATGCCAGAATCTTATCTGAAGCCGTGCTCCGATTCGAAGCAGCAGGCTCCGCACGGCAACAAATTCAGCGGAATGCCCTCTGGTCAGTTGAGCAGGAAATCATCATCAATGCGGATGGCCAACAACGAGTCCCGCGACTGAGGCCTTATGATGAGGCAAATGATCGATTCAACTCTAGCCGTCGGAACATCACAAAATTATCCAACCCCGATGAAGTCTCGCTTGAAATTTCCAAGAAGAGCGGTCGCTATATCATTACTGAGCGCTCTGCCCCAACCAGCACATTCCTTGACAAATCAGGCAGCACGCTGCGGTTGAAGTCAAGTCATGTCAGTTCTCAGGCTATCAAGACTCCATTCGGCGATTCGTTTGTTTTCTTAGGCAATTGCATCTCTACTGGAGCCCAATATCTTGGGTTAACTCAATCTCCCGTTTCCTTGATTGACATGGCCTCGGAAAACTTGATCCCTTGTTCTGTGTCATCGGGCTCTGAGGCGACTTTTATTAGCCTAGTCGCAGCAAATATTCTCTTGCTTACCATCACTGGTGGCCTTGGCAAAGATGATACACTTCTCATTCACAACTCTCCTTCGATACTGGCAACACTTCTCGACCGGCAGGTCCTGAAGATAGGTTTCAATGCGATCTATACGAGCTCTTCCAAGACAGACTCTGCAGCAAACGGCTGGCTGCATGTTGATCAATATCATCGCCAATCTCACCTCAAGACTATCCTCCCAAGAAATGTATCCCGCTTCGTGGATTTTTCATCTCAATCGTCTCCGATACTATCTTGTCTCCCTGAGTACACCTCCATTCTCAACTCTTCTATCTTGTTTCCTGAAGTCCTCGCACCTCATCCACCACATTCTGAGTTCACTCCCCAATTGAAAGAGATACTAACCCAAGCGGTCCACTCTGCACTGAGCGATTTAGGAACCTTGGATCACGTTTCCGGAGTCACCTCTCCGATAAATGTGCAAGAATTAAGTGGAAGAGAGGCCACAGAACCACTTGCAGTAATCGAATGGAATGCTTCTTCCATCCCTGTCACCGTTGAGCCTGTCAAATATCAATTCCGACAAGACCGTACCTACTGGCTTGTCGGATTGACTGGAGACATGGGACTATCGATCGCAAATTGGATGATACAAAGTGGTGCTAGAAATCTAGTCCTCACGAGCCGCAACCCAAAGATTGAGAAATCTTGGTTAACCAATGCGGAAAGCCAAGGAGCTGTGGTCCGAGTCATGAAAAAGTACGTTACATTGCAACAAGTTCAGGAAATAGAGAAACGATTTAGCTAACAAATGCAGTGATCTCATCGATTTTGGGGATCTTGAACGAGTGCATCGCGAAATAATCGAGACAATGCCACCCATCGTTGGTGTGGCCCAGGGTGCAATGGTGATGCGCGATGCAGCCACTCGTGAGATGACATTCGATGAATTGATGCAAAGCCTTCGACCAAAGGTTGAGGGCAGTTTGAATCTAGATCGTTTATTCCACGATGATCCCCTCGACTTTTTTATCTTCTTCTCGTCCAGCGCTTCTGTTATTGGTCACCCAGGCCAGGCCAACTATACCGCCGGAAATGCATTCATGTGCGGTCTAGCTGAACAGCGTCGACACCGCGGGCTGAATGCCTCCGCCATTAACCTGGGCCCCGTACTCGGTACAGGCTACATCACTCGTGAACTAAGTCAATGGGGTTCTCAGAGTGCCTTTGAGCGGGGTTTTGTGACGCTATCAGAATCGGATGTCCATCACACCGTCGCCGAAGCCATCTACTCAAGTCAATGCACGTCCGGTGTCAAGTCTCAAGTCACAACGGGACTGAGACACACGCCCGCTACCGACACAACCAGAGCGCAGTGGTACACCTTTCCTCAATTCTCATGTATGACACTAAAGGATTTCGGGAATGGAATCACTGCCTCCAGCGGGCAAGAAGGTATTCCGCTGAGCGAGCAATTGGCCAATGCAACGACACAAGACGAGGTTCGAGAAATCATTACAGGTAAGGAATTCACAATATCTGAGACTCAGACGCTAATTGGAAAAAAAAACGACAGATACTTTTACG
This sequence comes from Calonectria hawksworthii, assembly GCA_020975415.1. Classification (NCBI taxonomy): domain Eukaryota; kingdom Fungi; phylum Ascomycota; class Sordariomycetes; order Hypocreales; family Nectriaceae; genus Calonectria; species Calonectria hawksworthii. The sequence goes on along the minus strand of JAHXZK010000018.1, from coordinate 697,320 downwards.
GCTGATTTGCGCAACATGCTGATGCTAGGTGATGATTATGAGCTCACCTCATCAGTTCGCACAGATGAACTTGGTCTAGACTCTCTTGTCGCAGTCAGACTGAGGTCTTGGTTCTTGAACAACTTTCAGGTCAACATTCCAGTATTGAAAATTCTGAAGGGTGTTTCCATTCAAAATCTCGTCGAGCAGACACTTGAAGAGATGCCTCAGTCGCTGACGCCAAACATTGGAAACTCAAATTCACCTGAGCCAGCCAGTTCTGAACAGGCCACATCAAACAACCCTTCTGAAACCACGTCTGAGAAGCATGAAACTCCGCTTTCGAGCTACCCACATACACCCACTGAGGAGGTTGACAAGGAATTGAAAGAGGAGACTGCGCCAGAACAGAAAATCACCAGGTGCGGCGAACTTTCTTATTCCCAGTCCATGTTTCTCTTTGCCCATCGACTCCTGAATGACAAAACAACGATGAACACCACCGCCATGGTGAACTTTCGAGGCGACATCCGAGTTTCTGACCTACGACAGGCTATAGAAACAATAGTCAAACGGCACGAGTCCCTCCGAACATGCTTTTATGAACGCGATGGCCAATTCGTCCAAGGAGTTATGGAGTCATCACCCTTGACTCTCGAACACAGGAAGATTTACAATAAGCAGGAACTTTTCAAAGAATACGAGTCTCTTGGCAAATTCGTCTATGATTTATCAGCTGGTCAGGCGATGAGATTCATACTTTTGTCTTATTCGCCCAGGGACCACTACTTTATACTCGGCTATCATCACATTATTTTCGATCGGACGAGCCAAAACGCCTTTATGGCTGAACTGCAGCAATTATACGACGGAGGAAATGTTTCTTACCAGCCGCTTCAATATTTAGACTGGTCAAATCAGCAGCATGAGTTATACAGAGCAGGGAGATGGAAGGCGATGATTGAGTTTTGGCGCCGAGAATTCACCACGGTTCCAGAGCCGCTCCCCCTTCACCGCAGTCTCATCTCCACCCGCCTTCCGCTCGAGGAATATTCATTCCATACAAAACAAGTACGCATCCACGCCGAAATGGCCGCCGCCGTCCGAGACGTGGCAAGGAAGCATAGATCGACACCATTCCACCTTCATCTTGCTGTCTTTAAGGCACTGCTCTACCGTTTCCTGGGCAGCAAAGATATTTGCATTGGTATCACCGATAATGGTCGGATGGATGACAGTATGCAAACCGGTATTGGCCCGTTTGTGAACACGGTATTTGTTCGAATGGCGGCTAGCGGTGACCAAACTTTTGGTGATGCTGTCAAAGAAGCTCGAGACAAGAGCATCAGTGCTCTCTCGAACCCACTTCCATTAGAGCTCATCTTCAACGTTACCCAAGTGACACGGGCCTCGACGCACACACCACTTGGGCAGGCCTTCTTGAACTACAGTGAGGTCGAGCTACAGGATGGTGAAATGTTTCTGGGTTGCAAAATGACGACAATGGACCAGCATCCGGCGAAGCTTCCATATGATATTACTTGCACAGTTGTCAATCATGGCGCAGGGCACACGGATGTCTGGTTAAATGTCCAGCAAGCTCTATACACTGAAGAAGATGCACAACTGCTCGTCCATGGCTATGAGGATATTTTGGCAGAACTTACCAAATCATCAACTGATCCGGCCGGCGATGAGTGGCGATTTAGAGAATCAACAGTGCAGCATGCCTTGGCTGTGGGCAGAGGTGATTGTTATCATTTTCCCCCTTAAGAGTCAAATTCTAACTTGTTTAGGCCCAAACTTTGAGTCCACTTGGCCACAGACACTTGTGCATAGATTCAATGATGTCGCCGCGGAATTCGCCTCTGGGGTGGCAGTGAAGGATACCAACACGAACTCCCTCACCTATGCGGCCCTCCTTCGGAATGTCGACACAATTGCCTCTGAATTGTTACGCGTAGGAGTCCAACCTGGATCTAGAGTTGCCGTCTTCCAGCACCCTTCTGTCCACTGGGCTGCTTCCGTTCTCGCAATTCTCAAAATCGGCGGTGTCTATGTTCCTCTTGATGCAAGCAACCCAGTCGCCAGATTAGCTTTGATAGTCCAAGACTCACAGCCCACGACTATCCTTGTTCATGAACATACCCTTGCTGCGGCTGAAGGATTAGAGGCACCTCTGGATACTACCATCATTGATATTTCTGAGATTCCTGAGCAAGCCGCGGAGACTGTTCCCATTCTTGCCGAGCCACACTCTCCAGCCATTATCCTTTACACTAGTGGCTCGACTGGAGTTCCCAAGGGCGTGGTCCTTCAACATGCTAGTTTGAAGCACGAGTTCGACCATTGCGCTGCTACATATGGTCTCAATGAACATGATGTTGTTCTGCAACAAAGCGCATGGAGTTTCGATCTTTCCGTGACGCAAATCTTCCTCGCTCTAGGAGTGGGTGCCACGCTTCAAATTGCCTCACATACCATGCGTCCGGATGCACGAGCAATGACAAATCTAATCAAGACCCAGGGCGTAACTGCGACCTATGCGACCCCAACCGAATACAAGAGCTGGTTGCGCCGCGAAAACCAGCAATCTCTGAGATCCGCATCATGGAAGCTGGCATTGGTCGCGGGTGAAGCGGTGACTGACCCACTCCTCCAACTTTTCCGAGAGACAGATCTCCCCAATCACCGGCTCTTCAATGTGTATGGTCCTACCGAGACAACATGCGGCTCAACCAAACTGGAGCTTGATTACAAAACTCCCGGACTTTATTCAAAGTCCGTCCCTGTGGGGCGTGCCTCAGCAAATGAATCCTTCTACATTCTAGACCGCAACCAGAAGGCTCTACCATGCGGTCAACCCGGAGAGGTTGCTATTGCCGGTGTGGGGGTGGCTATGGGATATCTAAACAACGACGAACGGACCCAAGCCTCCTTTATATTGGACCCGTACGCCCTAGAGCACTACATAGAGAACGGATGGACGAAAATGTACCGAACTGGTGATCTCGGCCTCCTACAACAAGACGGAACCCTTATCCTTCAAGGTCGTATTGAAGGCGATACTGAAGTCAAGCTCAACGGCGTCCGAATTGATCTGGGGGATGTTGAGCAAACAGTCCTCAAAGCAGCAAACGGCTCGCTTTCTGACGCCATTGCATCCCTTCGCTCTGTTTCTGATGACCAAGCAAAGTTCATGGTGGTTCACGTCATATTCTCGTCCGAAAGCTCCGCCGCAGATAAGAGCACGCTCCTCAGCGGCCTTCTTGCGGATTTGCCGCTTCCTCGCACGATGCGGCCATCCGCCATCATACCGGTTGATTCCTTACCCAGAACTGTAGCAGGGAAAGTAGACAGAAAGGCTGTTTCGCAATGGTCCATTCCAGAGGTTCTTGATGTCGCCGGGAATACAGCCATGTCCAAGGTTGAAGCTGCGATGAAATGCATGTGGGAAGCCGTGCTACCCGATGAGCTGCTGGGTCTCCACCAAGTCAATTCAGACTCTGACTTCTTCGCTGTTGGTGGAAGTTCTATGTCGCTTATCGAACTGCAAAACAAGATCAAGGAAAAGACCAATGTCCTGGTTCCACTCCTTCGGCTCTTCCAGAACAGTACACTTAGGGGCATGTCGGGGCTCATCGGATCAGAGGAGCTGGAGAGAAGCAATCAAATTGACTGGGATGCAGAGGTTTTGTTGCAGCCTGAACTAGCTTCTATTCCGACTGCCGCAGAGGTGGTGCCACCCCAGACTCAGCCTCAAGTCATTGTATTGACAGGGAGTACTGGATTTCTTGGCCAGCATCTCGCGCGCGAGCTCTCAGCCCAGAGCCATGTCCAAAAAGTCATTTGTATTGCGATGCGAAATGTCAACCAGAAGAGGGCCATGTTTGCTGGCATTGAAAAGATTGAGTGTCACGAGGGCGATCTACGGCTCCCTCTCCTTGGTCTTTCAGAGGAAGTAGCAAATTCAATCTTCCAGCAAGCCGATGCAGTCGTCCACAATGGTGCCGACGTATCGCATCTGAAAAACTACACGTCCCTTCGCACAGCCAATGTCCAATCTACCCAAGAGCTGGTCAAGCTGTGCCTGCCAAGAAAGGTTCCGCTGCACTTTGTTTCAAGCACAGGCGTGTCCATGTATTCGGACCTACGGACCTTCCCGGAAGTATCCATGCGAACCTCACCACCACCTACAGATGGACACGATGGTTACAGCTCATCCAAATGGGTCAGTGAGATTTACCTCGAAAATGTCCACGCAGCCTACGGACTCCCTGTTCACATCCACCGCCCGTCCAGCATCATCCGACCGAGGGAGCAATTGACAGGCGATGACCCGGTCGACGATGTCATCCAGGGTATGATGGAGTATTCACGACGCATCAGCGCAGTGCCGGTAGTGCCGGGCACCCACGGCACGCTTGATCTCGTCAAGCCAGAGACTGTGGCGAAGAAGCTGGTCCGTGCCGTCATGGCGCAGCACCCATCAGACGAGGTTACATTTGTCCACGAGTCGGGTGACCTGGTATTGAAGGACACAGAAATGGCTGATTACATAGCCAAGCAAAGTGGCGATACGGTTGCTGAGGTTCCATTGGAGGAATGGATTTCCCGTGCACAAGCCGCCGGGCTGTCCAACTCGCTGGTGGCAGTCTTCCAGGGACTGGCGAGTAACAAGTTGAATTTTCCCGAGGTTTTGACGAGGTTTTAACGGGCGGAGGTGGGATACTGATTGGTGCTTTACGGGCAATTGCGTGGGATCCCTTTGCAGTGAAATGTCGGATAATCATTGATGATATTTAGTTGTTGCACTACTTGTTTAGGGAAAGAAGATGGATGCTAAAACATGGGCAAACTCAATTAAGCGACGGTCTTGCAGTTGAAACGCATGCAGCTCGGTACATTCCATTCGGCAGATCGTACCGAGCGACGATGGGATGCCTTGAACCCCTGTCTACTATTCCTCATTGTGCACCAGCTGCAAACAGGCTAGAAGTGTGTAAATCTTTGAGATAAAAAAAGCCAGCCTAGAAGATCATCATGAATAGTTGCTATCGTTTTCAGAAAGCATACAAGATAGTGTCTATGGCTTTCCTTCCTGTGCCTTTTGCTCCAGGGTAGGTCCCATAATCCGGGTGCTTGGGTCAATGCACGTTCATCTCGTCTGGTTTCGAAATTGCAAAAAGTCTGGATAAATGTGTATCCACCCTTTCCTCGATGCATCCTTGCGACTGCAACGCTGCCCCGTTTCACCTTGAGAGGCACCTGTCAACCACGTGTGGAGTCAGTTTTGGGGTGCTAACCGACCTTGGGATCGGACCGAAGTTTGAATGAACCAGGGTGGATCACGCGCGCGGGAGGTTGAGGGATAAAAAGCGAAGCAATTTGTGAGAATCTGATAAGATCTCGCGCTGCCGTTGGGCTGCAGCTCATCAAACCGGAGGGCCACTCCCCGGGGGAGACCATTTCCCGGCATTAATTTGCCCCGCTGGTCGTCCCATCCTTGACATCTGAAACAAGATCGGGTAGAGTATTCCACGGCATGTGGGAGGACTCGAATGAGAATTTCGGAGCTGGTGACGCCATGGAATCGTACATGGCAGAGGCGGCGCGGAAGCGCATCTTAGATGATGATGAGTAAGGCCCCTCCAAATTGGACCAAATGGGGGTTCTATGGAGCCCTGGGCCTGTTCAATTGACTCATTGGCGTGGGATGAAGCACCCCAGGACAGTAAAATTGCGCCCAGAGGATCGACGCCATAGAGTTTTCGTCCCTATGTATTGGTAAGCTAGAACAACCACCCATGCAACCGAAGCCCTGCCAGGGTTCGGGAGACGTTCCATTCTTCGACTCTGGATCATCCTGCATCCCTACCAGAATCTATCCAACTTGTAGTAGTCCCGGAATCCCCGGTTTTTCGGCCCTCCGAAATAGGACTTGATCCTCGGTCGACGTAACTATATAGAAAATAAGGAATCCCGCCATGTATCTTTTTCCTAACCTAGTTTGTCGGACAAGTCTTGCTCGCTCGTGACCGGCTCCAATCCTTTCAATATGCGTTTCAACTCTTACAGAGGCCTCTCGGCCCTTGCCCTGGCTGGCGCTGCCGCCGCCGCTAGCAGCAGCGAGTCTTACGACTACATTGTCGTTGGTGGTGGCCCTGCGGGTATCATCACGGCCGAGCGAATCTCCGAGACCAACAAGAAGGTTCTCCTCGTTGAGCGAGGTCCCGGCAACACCGTTGGCACTGGTGCCAACTACACTCTGGACTGGAACAACACCCTGACCCCCATCGATGTCCCCGGCCTGTCCACTGCCGTCGGCAGCACTCCCCTGTGGACCGAGTACATGTGCACCGACACGGCTGGAAACGCTGCCTGCGTGCTGGGAGGCGGTGTCACCGTCAACTACATGGTCTTCATCCACCCTCCAGCTCACGACTTTGACGACAAGTGGCCCAAGGGATGGAAGTGGAACGACGTTGCCTCTGCCGCCGAGCGGCTCTACGAGCGCAACCCCGGAACCAACCTGCCCTCGCAGGACGGCGTCCGCTACGAGACGGGTCTCTACGACACCCTGGCCAGCTTCTTCAGCAAGCTCGGCTGGAAGTCGGTTGACATGAGCGAGCAGCCCAACGAGAAGCACCAGGTCTACAGCCACCCCACCTGGAACATCAAGAACACCATGCGTGCCGGCCCCGTCCGCACCTACCTGCCCCTTGCCCAGGAGCGCGACAACTTCTCCCTGCGCCTGGGCACCAAGGTCATCCGCCTTGTGCGCAAGGGCTCCCGCGTCACCGGCGTCGAGGTCCAGAACTCGTCCGGCGAGACCGAGGTCATCAGCCTCTCCAAGAACGGCCGCGTCGTCCTTGCCGCTGGTGCTCTCTCCACCCCCCGCATTCTCTTCAACTCTGGCATTGGCCCCAAGAAGTACATCCAGGTCGCTCAGAAGTCTGGTGTCACCGTCCCTGCTGAGAAGGAGTGGATCGAGCTCCCCGTCGGCAAGAACCTCAAGGACCACCCCATCTTCAACTTCATGGTCGACACCGGCGCCTCCTGGGGTCCTCTCGACACCGCCAGCGTCCTGAACAGCAGCGACACCACCGACATTAACCTGTACGAGCAGAAGGGCTCTGGTATCCTCACCCAGGGCAAGCACAGCCTCATCTTCTTCACCACCAAGAACGGCACCGACGGTATCAACCGCTACTACCAGGGCTCTCTCGGCGCCGAGGAGCAGGGTGTCTTCAGCATCAAGGCCTACCTGACCCATGGTCTCACCTCTTCCGGTGTCTTGGGTCTCGCTGAGAACGGCAGCACCATCCTCGAGCAGTCCCCCTACCTGCAGACCGATGGCGACATTGACTCTGCCACTGAGTTCATCCAGGACCTCCTCGATGACCTTGCCACCGAGTCTACCTGGTCTCTCACCGGCAACAACAACGCCTCTGCTATCCTGGCTTCCCCCAGCACCGGCAACCACTACGTTGGTACTGCCAAGATGGGTACTGATGATGGTCGCAAGGGCGGCAGCTCCGTTGTCGACACCAACACCAAGGTCTACGGAACCGACAACCTTGTAAGTTTTATCGATGCTGATACAAAAAACCAAATTCTAACGCGGTGTAATAGTTCATCTCTGACGCCAGTATCCACCCTGACGTTTCCAACGGTAACAGCCAGGCCATCATCATGGTTGTCGCTGAGGCCGCTGCCAAGAAGATTCTTGCCTGCTAAACATTTGTGTTGGTGGATGATTTTGCACTGGATTGCAAGCCCTGTATTATACCAACGGGTACAAAAATGTCGTATATTTATAGCGTATATAGTCAATGAGAGATGTACATATATGATGAATTACTTTCGCAGGTGATTATTATGATTTCAGTGTATTGCAAGTGCCGAGTTGAGCTGTATTTTCACGCAGCTGCGAGCTATGCATTGTTAAACTGAGTGCATCGACTCAGGCGAACATTCAGACACCACTCTGCATCGGAGAGCGGATCTTTTGGGTTTTGACCAATTGTTAAAACGGACAGCGGGTCTTGGGGATTGCCGGATTCAGATACTGAGTTTGTAGAGATCGATGGAGATAGATCTGACCGGAGAATTCCCCGGATTATGGTGAGATACCATGTCGCTAAAAATTGAGTACCGGCATGAAGCGCCCAGTGGAGGTTTACAGATATCAGGTACGTGACAAAAGTGACATTACCACTCGGCTCTCCCACCACTGCTAAAACTACTGAAAGCCATATATGGTAGCCCAAATTAATATAGAAATTGCAATATGTACTTGAAAGAACTTGAAGAGGTCATGATGCAATTGTGGAAGCCCGAGAACCCTGGAGGTGTGAGTGCAATTTGGGTTGCAGAATTAGGTTTCGTCGATTTCGGCAACGTCGCATTTTCGGGACCGTCGCGTCATGGGATGCAATGTGACCAAAACCTCGCGTGAGAACCATCCCACCTCGAAACCAGCCATTGGAAGGAATTGAGAGTGTTGCGTGCCGGAGAGCCGAAGTTCCGACAATCTGGCCATGATTTCCTCTGCATTTAACCCATTGCGGTGCTTGTGATGGGAAAAAAGGGAAGCTGTTTTTGCCTTGTCCGCTGGTCCACTGGGCGTTGGATCCTTGTCCAGCGCACGGCTAAAATCGCCAAGAACCCATGTCGAACCGCGGTTGAAGGAGTTTGGCCAACTGCTTTGTACCTGGACGTGAATGTGATTGTCAGAATGAGGGGTAATGGTTGGCTGATTCGCCATCTCAGATGCGGGGATCGACAGACTTTCGGAAGCCTATATATTCGTCGTATGACACTAAAATACCCTTCCTTCTCTACGGAGTCCGAGACTTCCGTGCGACCAGTTCTTTCTACATTCAACTGCCCTTTGGCGCATCGTCCATCATGTCTTCAGAGACGTCGGAGCAGCAGCAACCCGTCATTGTCGTCGGCGGCGGCCTTGCCGGCCTGGTGGCGGCTTTTGAGCTCGCCGTCCAGCGCAAGGTGCCGACCATCATTATCGACCAGGAGAACGAGTCCAATCTCGGTGGACAGGCCTTTTGGTCGCTTGGCGGGCTGTTTGTGGTAAACAGCACCGAGCAGCGCCGAACAGGCATCAAGGACTCGCGCGAGCTGGCATTGCGGGATTGGATGGGCAGCGCGCAGTTTGACCGCGCAGACGGTGAGGATCGCTGGCCGATGAAGTGGGCCGAGGCATTTGTCGACTTTGCGGCCTCAAAGGATGGCGAAAACGGATTGGAAGGCTATGTCAAGGCGCGAGGACTCGGTTTTTTGTTCAATGTTGGATGGGCTGAGCGAGGAGATGGCATGGCGGATGGCCACGGCAATTCGGTGCCCAGATTTCACGTTTCTTGGGGTGCTGGCCCCGAAGTTGTGCGAATCTTTAGCGAACCTGTCCAGAAGGCCGCTAAGGATGGCACCGTGACGTTCAAATTCCGCCACGTTGTCGACGAAATTATTATCGAATCAGGGCGCGCCGTGGGAGTAAGAGGCCGAGTGCTCGAGGAGGATAACCAGCCGCGAGGAGTAAAAACGTCGAGGGTTGAGGTGGACAAGTTTGAGATTTACGGATCTGCCGTGGTGGTTACATCGGGTGGCATTGGAGGCAACGTTGACGCAGTCAAAAAGGCATGGCCTCTCGATCGGCTCGGCCCTAAGGTTCCCGAAACCTTTGTCATTGGTGTTCCTGCGCACGTAGATGGCAGGATGATTGACATTGCTGAGGGAGTGGGCGCGAATATTGTCAATCGCGACCGAATGTGGCACTACACCGAGGGCCTTCAGAACTGGGATCCCATTTGGCCCGACCACGGCATTCGCATCTTGCCTGCGCCATCTTCTCTGTGGCTCGATGCGACTGGAAAGCGACTACCTCCGCCTCTTTTCCCAGGAACCAGCACGCTGGCGACGCTGAAGCACCTGTGCAGCACCGGCTACGACTACTCGTGGTTCATTCTGGACCAGACCATTGTAGCACGCGAATTTGCCCTTTCGGGCTCGGAGCAGAACCCGGATTTGTCCAACAAGAGCATTCTGCAATTCATCATGCAGCGCATCCTGGGACGTAAGGGAACAATACCGGTGCAGAATTTTACAAAGCACGGAAAGGACTTTATCGTGCGCGACAACCTCGAAGACTTAGTCAAGGGAATGAACGAGCTGGCCAAGGAGCGCGGGGGCCCCGAGCTGAAGCTGGACAAGATCAAGGACGTCATTGATGCGCGAGACGGACAAATGACAAATCAGTACTCCAAGGACGCTCAGGCAATGCTCATCCATAATTCCAGAGCCTATTGGCCCGACCGAAGGAGCCGCGTCGCCCCGCCGCACAAGCTACTGGATCCTGCACATGGCCCACTGATTGCCGTGAGGCTGAATCTGTTGACGAGAAAGACGCTGGGAGGCATCGAGACGGACCTGAGAAGCAACGTCATGAAGCCCGACGGATCGCCTTTCCCTGGATTGTTTGCAGCAGGAGAAGTTGCTGGATTTGGCGGAGGCGGTGTTCATGGGTACAATTCTCTCGAGGGAACCTTCTTGGGAGGCTGCATCTTTTCGGGCAGAGCCGCTGGACGCGCTGTGGCGGACGACATTCTGGGCCCGAAGGATGGCGTAGAGAACGGAGTGGGTTCAACGCGGTCTCTATTGTGAGTTGGCAGTAATATGCGGTAATTGTGATGTGATCAAGACGACAGGTACATAATAGGGAATCGTCTGCAAATATACTGTACTTTTCTCTGGCTTCTTACTTTTTCATGCTCGGACGAAAAATGCATCACTGTGAATATTGCCCATGTTTGTGTTCACTCAAGATAGGAATCTGCAAGAGGACAAAAATGAATGGATTGATGACTGATCGATGGCCTGCGTGACCCTTGTCTGTGGCTGGATTCGAGCTGAAAAGTAGCAATTATGACAAGCCAGTTGTGGATCAAATATTTCTTTTGCGCTCAGACGAAAGGCAATTGTGGCTTCTCATTGCCAAAATCTGGTTGGTGATTGATATCTCAAACACATTTCTCACGTGCTGTGCTTACCCATAAGCAACCCTCCGATCCTATCAGTGCTATTCGGACCCCCGAACGAAAAGTGACCGATGCATGTGTGAGTGGGTCCCGATTCGGACACAAGTCGACTTTATCATGACTCCAAAGCCTCGATTTTTCACTTGATCAATTTGTTTTCTTTCTTCAGAATGAATTGATACCCTGTGAAAGCGTCTTTAATTCATAATTTATTTACCATGTTTCCAAAATCGCAACAACCAAACCCTGCACCGGTTGACCCTGACTATGATGTCGTGGTTGTGGGCGCTGGCATTTCAGGTATCACATCAGGGTACCGCCTGCAGACCCAGTGCCCCAACAAGTCGTACACCATACTTGAGAGTCGCGACAGCTTGGGCGGCACATGGGATCTCTTCAGGTATCCTGGTGTCCGCAGCGACAGCGACATGAACACATTTGGCTTTTCCTGGAGACCATGGACTCGCCCGAATGGAATCGCAACTGGAGAAGATATTCTATCCTATCTAAGAGAATCTGCCGTTGAATTTGGTATCGACAACAAGATTCAGTATCGGCATCGAGTTGAGAGTGCACACTGGAGCACAAAGTCCAAGACGTGGTCTCTGATTGTTGATCACGCAGGCGAAAAGAAGACAATTATTTGTGGCTGGGTCATTTTTGGTACAGGCTACTATGATTACGAAACGCCTCGCACTGGAATAATCCCAGGCATTGAAAACTTTGAAGGAAAAGTAATCCACCCTCAGTTTTGGCCAGCCGATTATGATTACACGGACAAGAAGATTGTCATCATCGGGTCTGGCGCAACTGCTGTGACGCTTCTCCCAAACCTTGCGAAAAAGGCGTCTCACGTCACAATGTTACAGCGTACACCAGGCTTTGTCATGTCAGTGCCTGAAATTGATCCGATCGACAGCTTCTTCAAGAAATACCTGCCTAACTCACTCGCATTCAAACTCATCCAATTAAAGTGGATTGCAATACCGTTATTCTTTTTGAAATTTTGTTACAAATTCCCCAACGCCAGTCGCCGGATGATTCACAAGCAAATGGCCCAGGAACTTCCAGAAGACGTCCCAATTGATCCGCATTTTAATCCTCCATACAACCCCTGGGAACAGAGACTCTGCCTTTGCCCATCAAACGACTTTTTCCAACCATTCAAGTCTAAAAGAGCGACAGTCGTAACAGGTCAGATAGAGCATGTAACATCTGATTCTATTCAAATTCGAGAGAGCGATGTTGTTTTGAAACCCGACGTTATTGTTACGGCTACTGGGTTTGACGTTCGGGTGCTTGGTGGTGCAAGGATTACCGTCGATGATAAGCCCGTCAACCTTGGCGAGAAGCATTTATGGAATGGTACGCTCATGGAAGGGATTCCAAACGCGGCTATTATTGCCGGCTTCACATTGCCGAGCTGGACCCTTGGCGCTGATTCAAATGCTATCTTGGCAGCCAAGGTTATCAGGCACATGGACTCGAACAAGTACACTTCTGTTGTGCCAGTGCCAAGCAGGGAATTGAAGAATAAGCCTGTTTTGAACATGCACAGCGGGTACTTGACTCGTGCTGAGAATATCCTACCCAAGGCTGGTGACAAAGGTCCTTGGAAACCAAGGATAGACTATCTTGATGATTACTGGATCACGACCTTTGGGACTCTGAAGAAAGATTTGATATACGAGTAGAGGAATAGTCAATTTTCATCATGTGCTGGGTCTTGGCTCGTTAGTCTCGCTTATTTATGGCAATACTCATAATCTATGACTAAATTCTCCGAAGAAGTCGGCGACCTTTCATGGATTATGACAAGATTGGCTGAGACTAAACCAAATGCAGTTTCGTATAGGAAGCCTTTCACGGTCGATAGAGCGGAGCGCACTCTGTTTTGCCGTTTCAGGGTCGTCGGAGGCTCACTGTCCGATTTAACTATGCACGGCAACCTTGGCAAAGTCTAAGTGGGCTTGATACATCGTGGATATATTGGTTCTAGATCAGTGCAGAATAGTTCGATACTGAATTGGGGTTGACACTGCTATTCGATCGGTACGACATTGTTTCCGTAGATGGGAGCTCGGAGCTCATAATCATCCCGGGCATGGCTTCCATGACTTTGAGCAGCACCACACTCTGAATGGATGTTTGCAGAGGGCTAGGCAGTTCGTATAGACATCCCCGTAAAGGTTATTTGTTAACAAGTAAGACAAAATAGAACTATTGAAACATTCATGCATCGTTTAACGTGGTCAAGGCACCACAAAGAGGTTTCAAACCAAAGGATTTGGCTGCTTTGGGAGAGCGAGACCGTCTTGTGATCTTTGGATCTTTTGATAGCTTCCTTGTTCAGGGTCCAGACCTTGAGATTGTGAGAGAGAGAAGCCGGTTATCCCGGTGTCATGCGAGGTGTAAATCTATACTCACAGCTTTGGGAGGATTTCTGAAGTATTTAAGGTCCATATGGCCTCGATCTATTTTGTTCTTCATCTCACAAAACCATCTACCTTACCCAACAATCTATTCACTCAGATTCTCATCTCTTTCCGATCTCACTGCCAATCTCCAATATGCAGTTCAACATTGTCGCTCTGGTCTTGGCTGCTGCCTCCCAAGGGTGAGAATATCACTCCTTGAAAGTGAAAACGTTATTTGAAAACTACATTCTAACAATATTCTTGTTTGTAGTGTTCTCGCCGACTTGCACAACTCACTTCATTGTGTTAGTGGTGGGTCGGTTAACAGGTAAGAACATAACAGCTGTTGAGAAGGGCCAAGAGAAAGACGTGACAAAATACAACCGACTCGAACAATAAAGAAGCATAATGAAGAGAATGCTAACTATTACAAAACTTAGGGCTGCCACGGAGTGCGCCTGCTCTGCCTACCGCCAGCGCAACACTGGCAATAATATGTGGGACCGGTGCCCTGATTGTACTTTTGTATGCTTAACTGAAAATCCAGATGAAGTGGCAAAATTAGCTGACTTGAACGATTTAATTAGGATGGCACCAACTGCATCTCTCGTGCAGGGTGAGTACCCACATGTCCTTGACTTCTAAAGAAACGAAGCTAACATCTTTGAAGCCACCTCGGCGGCGATGAAGTAAGACGTCAACAGCCATCATTTAGGGAGTAGTCACTAATATTAAGCAGATGAGTTTCTACTGCACTTCGCGATGCGGCGCTAGTGGATCCCGCGAATAGAGAATCATGGGTATTCTGATGAGGTAGACAACGGGGTCATTTATTCGCGATTTTCGAACCGGTCATCACATGTGTATCACATGGAGGCTGCATTTTGTGTCCTCCATCTAGATCTTGCCTTCGATCTTGGAGCCTTTCGATATGAATGTGAAAGCTTTACGAAAACTTGAATAAAAGGCTGCACAACTACTTATGTAGGAGGATTGTTCTTGGTAATCGTCAATGGATCCTAGCGACTCGGTTTGCTCGAGACTTTCGCTAGAATTGGCACACTCAATTTTGTGACAACCAACTTTTTTCTCGTAGTCCTCACTCGCCGAATTATGACAACTCCTATACTTCTTGGTAAAATAGTAGTCCGGAATATTAAATAGATTGGATCATTCATCGGGCTGCCCCACCGGCCCGGTGCGTTCGGGGGTGCCGCATCGCGCGCTGACGTCTATTTCCAAACGGAACTGAATGAACCCCGCAATCCTGTGGCGATGCAGGATACAAATAAATGAGATACCCTGTTGGAAATCTTGATCTCTACTTTTTATGAACTTTTTTAATAAACAAAATGGCCGAAATCACACTGAAAGATGCTAGGTTTGGTGGCCGAATTGTAACACCAAGCTCAGTGGAATTTGATACTACTTCCCGTCGATTTTCCGCTATATCCGAGCGGAAGGCGAAGTTTATAGTTTTCCCCAAATCCACAGCCGATATCTCTACTGCTGTTGTTTTTGCGACTGGGTCAGTTCTCACCAATAGCTCACTCAAGCGCTATCTAATCCTTGCAGTTCGAATCTAAATATTGCAGTCAAATGTGGAGGACACCAACCGTCTGGGGCAAATAGTGTAGAGGATGGGCTTGTGATTGACCTTTCAGATCTACGCAATGTCACAATCGATAAATCGAGACAAAGGGTAGCGGTTTCCGGTGGTTGCCGCTGGGAAGATGTTTACTCTGCCTTACGGGATGAAGGACTGGTGTGTGTTGGAGGAGGAGTTCACAATGTCGGTGTTGGTGGCCATGTTACTGGGGGTAAGCCTCACATATACTGCGCAGAGCATGACTGACATAAAGTTCCAGGAGGCTATGGACCATTGACTCATAAATTTGGCATGGGTAAGGGACTCTGGCCTCTATCGTCTTAGCAATAAAACTAACTCTTCAAGCCTGCGATAACGTCATATCTGCTACCGTTGTCCTGGCTGATGGCCGTGTCGTTAGTGCGACTGAAAGCGAGAATGCCGATCTCCTATGGGCAATCAAAGGTTCGCCCCTAATTTATTGTCTCGGGGCACGGCTAATATCATGATCAGGAGGTTCATCAAATTTTGGGATAGTAGCTGAATTCGTGCTGCGGACATTCCCGGATCAAGTGCGATTATTCAAGAACCCTAACCTTATCTTTGACTAACCAAGTTGGCCAGGGGCCCTTATTCTTTCGTTCCGTCGCTCTACCCGACACCGCACTGCCGGCCATTTTTTCCAGGCTTGAGGTATACGATGCAATTTCAAGGATATCGCATTTAGCCAAGCCTTTACCAGGAATACGTCAATGGAAGCCACGAGAAGAATATTGGGCTCTTGCCATTTCTTACCTTCGTCAGAGTACCCCCAAAACTACAGGTATGTTGACACCTGACAACGTATCCAAACTATATAACTAACATTGGAGCCTCTGCCTGTTTTCGCCTTTACCGGAGTTGGAGTACTAGAAGACTTCAGTGAGCTGTTTAAATTCTTCCTAGACGGGTTTGAACCAATATTTGACCATGCAAATGTCTGTCCTTCGCTAGTTGAGTTCAGCCATTGCATGGATCAAATGCTTTTGGATGGACCGCCTAGAATAGCTACTTCGGGTACTCCGATCACAAAGCTAAAGCCAGGTTTGCTGAAGAATCTTTGGGACCGCTGGCTGGAGTACACCAGCTCCAATCCTGATGCTTCAGCCACAAAAGTCATGATTGAGCTTCATTCGACTATTCGTCACCGCCCTGTGAGTTAAGAAAAAAGTCTTGAACTGAACATTACGTCTTACATTTTATTGCAGGGAGCAAGTTGTTTCCCCATAACTGAACCAATCCACCACATGGTGCTCGTGAGCGAAGAGTGAGTGGCGCTCCGCACAAGTCTGCTATTGTCGTCTAACAGTTTAGGCATCACAAAGAATCTGGCGACGAACGTTCTATTAATTGGGTTCGAGATATCTCTGCCGCCGTTCGCCTGCAGCATACCGCGTTTACCGGAAAGGACTTGGGTGTAAACGGCAATGCATGTATGCAAAATCAAAAAGTGGAGGACATATGGGGACCAAACTACAATCAGCTTCAGCGTGTCAAGGTTTGTGGGCTCCCTAAATTTGACCCTCGTGGGATTCGTCTAATGGCATGATGTGAAAATAGGCCAAGTATGATCCTCGGTGCGTTTTTGATAGGTTCTGGCACATTGAGCCTCTCGCCACAAAGCTGTAATGTCTGAGTTGTTTTTGCCATCGATTGAATGACCGCAGAGAGAGTAGCGAGGTTTGAATTGACTAAATGAAGGTGATCTCGAGAACAAGTGGTTAAACTGGTCTTGGCACATGTGGCGCGAAAAGACGCAAGGGTTTCATCATGGAGACCAAGACATCAAAGTGAAAGGTCACAGTTGGCAGAGTGAGGACGAGAATCCGAGTACACGGCACGAGGTTTATTTAACCCTATTTTATCCCATCTCTCCCGCCCAAAGCCTGCGACCTAAATCAAGTAGAATTAGTCCGATTCATATGGTTCGCGTTGAACAGCTTCAAACGCATCAGTGTCAAGAGAATCCGTGATATCCTCCCCGTCAAAGACCTCGCTGTGCGTCAGAAGCCAGAGAAAGGCAATAGGCAAAACCGACTCCACATCACGGTTGAACATGCGGACGGCGTTTTTGTGAATCTCCTTGGCCAGCATCCACTCATGGAGCTGAAACTTGTTGACGTTTAGGTCATTGAGGAGGGTGGCGTACACGCTGACTAGGTGTGAGAGGTCGTGTTCGGTGGCGCACTTGTCAAAGTGGTAGTCGCGGAGTGCCTGCTGACCCATGCGGAACTCACCAACAGCAATGCTGACCAAGAGTTCATCTGTGGATGGCAGAACTGCGGTGAGCCGGTTTTCAGGGCAGTCGTGCTCCCCTTCGTCTTGGTCGCGTACAACGCATTCGGGTTCACAAAAGGCGCCGAGGCCGCAGTCCCAACAGCTCATGGTGGCTTCCGCCAGACCACAGGAATCGCATACCCCGTACGCCTCGCCAAGAACCGACTCACAAAACGAGACGGTTGGGCTGGAACACAGGACTCCAGGCATTGTGAAGAGTATGGAGATGAATCGGTAGCGTGTCCCCGTATATGAAGAAAGTACAAATGCTCTGGTTGCTCAGATGCGTTAGTGGACGCTGCTTGTCGGATCGCTGGACTGGGATGCACTCACGGCGAATGAAGTTGATGTACGGCAATGAAAGATGTTGCAACAAGGGAGAGAAGAGAGAAAAGGACCGAAGAGATTTATTCTTGTAGCTCCTTGGCGATTCTGTTTGTTTGCTAATGTTTGTCACCACGTCCCACCAATCCTTAGGGCACGTGAGGCTGTACAGTACACAAACACTCAGCGCAGAACTTTGCCGAGTGAATGGTTTGCCGTCAAAGAATTATTGCATTCACACAAGCAGACGATTCACACCAAAGCATGTGACCCAGGTGGGCCGCCATCACATTTTGGCACTTCAAGAGTGAGTCGATCAACTTTTTGACATTACTAAAGCGCTTGTTGTAACACAGTCGACTCTGGCCATGCAGAGTACGAAAATTGCTCCAAGCTGGCCTGGCTAAAGATTTGCCAAGAGTAATCCAAGCTTGGGCTCAGTACAGAGCAACTGACGGTATCATCAAAGTCGGGCGTGTGCACACCGCTGAGGCTCTGTTCGAGACGCATCGCCAATGTCTCCCTTAGGCTCGGCTTTGGTTGATGCGTTCTTCTCAACATTTCGAGATGAGTTCGAATATTACTTAGATCTAGTATCTGTTAGCTTTTGAACCAGCCAATGCGAAAGAAATACATACCGTCTTGCTCTCCCGCACCACATTCCACACCCTGAATCACGATCAAAGCGGCCCAGGTAATAATTACCAGATCCCAGTTGGACCAGATGTATTTGTCGTTTTGATGCAGCTTCAGTGTTGCCCGAGCCGACAGAAGCAATTCGTGCTGCTCCTTTGGCGTGATGCCGTTCGAATGCAGTTTGCACCCCCGTGCAGGATGGTAGATGGACAAGACTACAAGTCGGTGGAGAACATACTGGCGAAACACGGGCGTCAGATCCTGGCCAGTGTTGTCCACTGCTTTGCTAAACTCTACAAGCCATTCGTCCAATTGCCTTGCCCAGTCGCGAATGACAGCTGCGTCCACGGGGGTGAATGGATTCGTTAGAAAAGTGGACTCCGGAGGTCTCTCCGTGAAGCAGGACCATATTGTGGGTAGGCCTCGGCCAGTAAAGTGAGTAAGGCCGGTGTGCATCATGCGCGACAGCCGGTAGAGCTGGTCCCGGTGGGAGGCTTTGAGGAACGCTATTGGAGGCTCCAGGGGAATAACAGGCGCAGAAAGGTGCAAAGATGCGTGCTCCAAGTCAATAATCTGAACACCTGAAAATAATTTACGCCAGTCTCTTGTACAGGCCTCGATATCATGCGGGCAGTGTTCCAGAATAAGTCGATACGCAATAGAGATCCAGATGCCCGTCTCCCGCACACTCCCCTCCGTGAGCAGCCCAGCGAGAATGATGGCAAATACAGTCTGAAAGGCCCACTCTTCCGCAGCAGCTGCTTCATTTGGGGGGCTACCGATTTCGCTATTTGGAATACTCAATTGCGAGATGGCAATGCAGAGAACGTTAAAATACTGGGGCGACAGCTCAGCTACCTCGGAACCACCATGAGTGCTGGAATAGTACAATATGGAAGCTAATAGAAGAGGTATTGGAGTTGAGAAACTTTGCTTTGTTGGGAGAAAATGCAGCCCTGGGGTTTCTTCGTTGAATCTGATGGGCATTAGCACACTGCCTTCAGTGGGTGTTGAGGTAACACAAACGATTGCCAGAGGTCTTTTATAGTGCTTTTACGCCAAATCAAAGCGTCTTCGGACTGTGGAGCAATACTCTCAAGGCACTTGAGTGCCTCCCATAGAGAATTTAGTGAGCTATCATCTTGGCTCTGATCGGGCTCAGCGGCATCCGCCTGATCTTCCGCATTTAGACTATTGTCTTGCTCAGCGAGGCCGAGAACATTCTCAATAGTCTGTAGTCTCCGAAGAATTTCTCTATTAAATTCGATATATGTAGGATCCGTGATTGGAAGAGATCCAGGGTTAATCACGACAGCTGCGTTTGCGCGTGGCACGAAGATACAGGGCTGGCCAGAGCGTGTGCACCGCCTACATGATGGGCCATTGTCGATTCTGCATTTCATCTTCTGCCTCCGGCAGTTGACTGTTCCAATTAATTAGTCCCTTGCTCTCAGAACCCATTTCTCTTGCAGCGAGCCTCCAATGAGGCCGCGGTGGAGTGACTGACTGCATGCCTTGCGAGCCTTTCGCTCGCTGTCGTCGTTTGGCGGCGCCTCAGCGGCCACGTGCGGCCTGTTAGTTGCGCGATTGTTTGGAGGCATAGTTGGCTAGGATGCTCGGTCATGCCCGGTGGGTTCGCCGGGGTGCGAATGCTAATAAGGGAAGAAAAAGATGCGATGCATCACGGCCGCGACGACTGCCCAGCGCCCCTCATGCCCCATTTCCGTTATCGTGGGTATCGTACCTACAATGGCTCTAATTAGCCGGATTGTCGGTCGGGTCAGTGGGCACGCATTTTATTGGGGCTTCTCGTGACCCGATAGCGAGATGTTGTGTGCCGTCGTGCCTTTTACCCATGTCATCTCCGCACTCAATCCCTGCGCTGCTGGCTCAGCTTGGATTTTTAGCGGTCAAGATTGGCAAGGCCCGTCCCCGAACCCTTCTGTCTCCGCGTCCCCTTCCCGGACGCGGCCCAATGAATTGCCATGGTTGTTCACCAGGTGACAGTCCACTTCCCCATGGGCCGGCCCACAACGCGCAGCTCTAACCCTACTTGCTCGGGTGAGCATCCTCCGGCGAAATGGCCGGGCATTTCCAGGTGCTTATCAGCAATCTCCAAGTGGCCTGTCGCGTGCATAGCGGTCATTCCCTCGACTATTGCCGGGTTTGCCGTTGCTGCACTCCTCATAAGCGTGTACTTGGCTATTACCCCTCCATTATCTTCATCAGCCCGGGATTAGTGGTGCTATCAACCACCCAACAGCCATGGGCCTTGATTCCCTCCCTGTTCGCACCGCACCCCTGTCGCCTCGCCCGTAATGCTGCAAGCTACAGCTGCCCCTCCCGCCTTGCTCACACGAGCGGAGGAGATTGCTAGTGGCTTTCACGTTAGCCCCGAGGATGTCACTTGTATATCACGACATTTTGTTCAGCAGATGAGTATGCGAGCCTCTCCCTATCAGATTAGACCGGTGGCTTATTCTTGGCAGAGGCTGGACTAGGGAATAATGGAGCGACGCAAATGCCAACCTTTGTCACCAAGCTACCAACAGGTTCCGAAAAGGGACTGTTCTTGGCTGTAGACTTGGGGGGAACCAACTGCAGAGTCTGTTCGGTGGACTTGCACGGCGACTGCACTTATACAGTCAAACAGTCGAAATGCCCTGTCCCCAAAGAGTTGATGGTTAATGACAGCCACAAGCCCTTGTTTGCTTTTGTCGCAGAGCAAATAAAAGATTTTCTCGCCGATAGCCATGGTGCAGACTTGAAGTTTGCCAGCGATGGAGTTAATGGGGTGAACGACAATTTGAAGCTTGGATTCACGTTCAGCTTTACCTATGAGAATAACTCTCTTGCGAATGGAACGTTGCTCCAGTGGGACAAAGGGTGGCACATTCCAGATGCTTTGGGTAGAGACCCTTGCGAAATGCTGCAGAATGCAATTGATGAACTGGCTCTGCCTGTGAAAGTTGTAGCTCTCATCAGCGACAGCGTCGGTACCCTCATGGCACGCGCATACACGTCACCTAAAAGTTCTGAAACCATCGTCGGCGCCATCTTCGGGACAGGCACAAATGCTGCATATGCGGAGAGGCTCGTTGATGTCGGCAGACTGAGCGATCGCGAAGAATTCCAGTGCCCTGATGCGAACAGTATCATGGTCATCAACACGGAATGGGGTGCATTCGACGAGGATTTGAGCGTTCTGCCTTCCACAAAATACGATGATTTGCTTGAGGAGTTCTGCCCTAACCCCAAAACTCAATTATTTGAGAAGAGAGTTTCGGCCATGTACTTGGGCGAACTTTTTAGGTTGGCAATAGACCAGCTTAAACAGGAAGGATTGCTCAAAATGACGTTTGCTGAAGATTCGCCAACCAAAGACCCGTACGAAATAGAAGCTTCTTTATTAACATTTTTAGCTCAGAAAAACACAGCTAGTGTTGAGACAACAGTCAAAGAAGTTTCAGACATTTTGAAGGCGGGCTCGGCCACTCACGATGAGGTCGATGCTTTATACTTGATCGCAGTAGCTATCCTACGCCGAGCTGGAAGATTGTCAGGAGCGGCCATCGCTGCCACTCTTATTCAATCCGGAAAAGTCTCCTCCACAGATTCGCAATCCTCGTCAGTCGTCTCTAGCCGCACGTCTGAACCCGCAATCACAAATGAGAAGATTCATAATCTCTCACCCAAAATCGGCAATCTTACAAGAGAATCTTCTACCGCCACCCATCTTGTCAAAAGGCTGTTCGCCCTGCTTGGATTCAAAAACAAGAAAAGCAAACCTGCTCGACCGGATGTTTCAAAGGAGACAAGGGACAACAGTCAACCCATGATTGACATTGGAGTAGATGGATCATTGTATGAGTTCTGCCCTACATTTGAAGAATCCATCTGGGAGGCATTGGAATGTGTTCCTGAGATTGGACCGGCAGCACTCAAGATGATTTCCATTGGCTTGTCGAAAGATGGCTCTGGGGTGGGGGCTGCTTTGGCAGCGCAGTCTACAGTATAGCATCAAGCAAAGTGTCGAGTAGAGTATAGATAGATGTGCAAGTAGATTTCACGTTGCTGTTTAACAAAAGCATACACCATGTTATCAATTGAGATTGAAAATCATCAACAAAACTTCAAGATATACATAATTTCTCATCTAAATGGTCTAGCAGGTATACTCGAACTCGAACTTCATCTCCGGCACCCCTTCGAAGTCGGATGGGACGACGTATGAAATGTTATAAAAGAGGTGGTTTCGGAGCTGGGACCCGTATACAACTGGCTGCTTGACCAGTCCTGGCGCCTCTACCGTGACATTGAGGCAAGGCAAGCTCTCAAATCCACCGATGACGTGCTTTTGACCGAGGGTCCAGCTGGGGGGCACATTGGATAGCGCATAGGTGAAGATGTTGGCGCCATCTTGAGTCTTGTTGGGGTATGAAATCGTCAAGCTCTTCTCTCCAGCGGTAGCATGAATGGCAGATGCCGATGGATACAACGAAAAGAAGGTGTTGTAGGGCCATGGGGTGTGCTTCTTGTCGCCTGCCCAGTGGACAATAGCTGGGACAAACTGATTGCCACGGTTCACATCCTCGTCCACCTTTTCTCCTCCAATCATCAACGGTGCTGAGATCCAAGAGGTTGCAACGCGCAGACCCGCATCCTTACCAAGACCATCGGGGACGGTCTTGTTGATGAATCGGGTGCCCTCCCAGTAGCCCTTGGCCTTGAGGGCCTTGGCCGTGTCCGATGAAATGTACTCTGCAGTCGTGTCCATGACGAGTGCGAGAGCAGCGCCTTGGGCACCATCGTACATGAGATCAGATTCACCCTTGTACAGATTCGGGCCATATTCGTAACCGAAGAGACCCCACCAAAACATGGTGAGGACCGACGAGTGGGTTGTAATGTCGCGAGTGTATGCGCGATCATAGGGTCCAGCCAGGTTGCCCAAGTAAGAGTTGAACTGGCCTGCAATGTCTTCCCACATGTAAGTCATGATGACTTTGGCAGCCGTTGTCATGGTCGCATTTTTGGCCCCATACTTGATGTTGCCGGCAAGGGCCCAGGCGTCCATGCCGTAGTAAGTGGGCGCATTATACTCGGAGAGGACAGTGTCACCAGTCGAGTTGAAGAGCTCGAAAATAAGCTCGCCCTGCGTGTTTGCAAAGTCGATGAATGTCTTGTTTTGGCGGCGCTCACCAATCCATCCAACGGCCCACGCGCGCATGAGGGCGGGGTTGGAGTAGCCGATTGTCAAGTTGTCATCCTCGGGGAATGTGCCGTTGCGACGCATCGCGCCAACTGCGGCAATTTCCAGCGCATCCTCAATGCGAGAAATAAGGTCATCGCCAAGCAGACTTGGAAATTCTTCAACCAGCTGAATGAGCTGTGTTCTGTCATCCGTACATGTTAGTTCATATTCGTGCCGTCGAGGTATGTGGTGCTTACCCGATAAACTCCCTCCAGTTTGGGTCATACGTGGTCTTTGCCAAAGTCAGAGATCCTTCATTTTGATTTGTCACGCCTTGATTCACTTACGTAGATTTCCGGAGGGTAGAGGGGGGAATCCGACGTGGGGTATGGCTGGTCTGGGGACAGCTTGAAGGTGCCATACCACGCCGAATCATAGCTTTCGGTAAGCTGACAGGACAAGCTACGCAGGTTGTTAGACCAATAAAAAACATTGATGATATGGATAGTATTCTTCGGATAGTGTTCCCGAATTCAAACTCACATGTTCTCAATAGCTGCCTTGGCCTTTTCAACATCATCCCCCTCATTTCGATGCATCAGTCCTGCCGTGTACCACGCCGTGAACCGAACCGACCACGGCCCGTTATCCGAGTACGCAATATACTTATAAGAGTCATCCCAGCGGGCATCCTGGATTTGCATAGAGTAGTCAAGCAGGCTCTGTGCAGCTACATGAGAGAACCAAGGTTAGTTGGCGGCCCTGGCCCATCTTCTTCCAGCAAGGATTCATTTGAAGGGCAAACGCAGAAAGAAACTCACGTGTAGATAGCTTAGAACTTGCAGAAACAAGAGCGACTGGAGCTGCCAAAATGGCAGCCCTCACAATGCCCTTTTGGAAATGCATGGTGATTCTTTGTTGCAATCAACTCAACTGGGTCACACGGATTGGGCGATTAGGATGCGGGTGTAATCCCACGGCACATGTTAGGCGTGGCTTGAATATCAATCATCAGCACCGGGCACAACACCCGGTCTTGAAAACATGCTCCTAACCCAGAAGACACAGCTTCCCCGGATCAAATGACTAAATTTGCGCGAAATCGTACGAAAGAGGCATAGACGAGCAACGTTGCATAGCCACGGCATCGTCTCCTAGAGGGGTTTCTCGGGCTATCTTCCATTTCGGAGCGAAGTTGCCGCTGCCGAATGCAGCAACCAGACTTGAATCCCATGTAAGTGGGTTTGCCGGTTAATTGACCGACCTTAGCCGGAATTCTCGCGGCAATAGCACCTCCGCCGTACTGAGGAGAAAATGATGTGCGTCCCCACAGCTTGAACCCGCAGACGGAAAAAGCCATATGATCTTGGCGACCCCCCTACCCTGGTAGTAGCTGAAGGCCCTGGCTTTCCTACGTGACATGATTACGTGTCGCGATGGCCCGGGCATCCTCATTTACAATCCAAATCTTGAACTATTTTAACGGAAGCCCTTCACCGTGTCCACCGCACATCATTAACCCTGGTCAAACTATTATCATGCCTAAGATGAACCCTAGAAATTGTAGGAGATTTTTATGAGGTAAATAATCCAATTTAGGTATTAGATTTGCTTGCTGTGGTCAGAAATGATGATGCCTGGAGTCTTTCAATATGTCGAATTAATTCCGTTCCGCATCTCCGTATCATTCAGTTGCGTTGCAAATTATGGCTACTGTCCAGTCAATATCAACTATATATTACTACAAAATTATTCTCACATAGTTTTGTTATGCTAAAATAACTAATTATCCTGGGTTTTAGTTTGTTGGACCTCCAAGACCAGCTCGCCCTTGCCCTTGAGATCCTTTTCCACCTTTTCAATCGTGCCTTGCATCAACTTATTCTCATACTCTGTGCCATCGAACACAGCCGCTGTCTCTTCCAAGCTCAAGCTGCCCGTCTCAATAAAGAGGAAGTAAACAACAACAACCTCAAACGCCAGCCAAACATCGTACATGATGTAATATTTCCACTTGCTGTTTGTGACCCCAATGGGGTTGACATATTGGTTGAAGATGAGAGCCAGGGCGACGAAGAAATTGTAGAGCACTAGACCGCGAGCGCGAAGGTTGAATGGCAAGATCTCAACAATGTATGTGACTTGCAGAGGAGTCCAACCGATGCTGAACACAAAGCCATAAAGGAAAATCATGGCTAACACACCCTTCGCAAGACCATCGCCGCCGGTCCCATCAAGCGCCGTCTTCTTCTCATATGTAGCCTCCAGAGCCGTCCAGGTGATGTAGACGAAGAGACAACCAATAGTAGAAATGAGGAAGAGAGTACGGCGACCGAAGAGATTGATGGTTGTAGAGAAGAAGATACTCCAGATCATGCCCCACAGAGTCAGGAGCGCGTTAATCAATGTCTGCGTACTCTCGGACTTGTACCCAATAGAGTTCAAAATCAACGTCAAATAATATGAGATTAGCCCGTTACCACTCCATTGAGAAAAGAAGCCGATCGACAGAATAATGAAGAATCGATGACGGTTGCCCTTGGTTTGAAAGAATGTCAAGTATGAGGTGGTCTTGTTGGCCTCGGCTTCCAGCTCAAGGGCAGTGCGGATTTCTTGCATCTCCAGGCTCACCATAGGATCTGAGTCGTCACCATTGGCGTGGTACTTGGTGATGATTCTCCGAGCCTCCTCTTCGCGGCCCTTGGAAATGAGCCATCGAGGTGATTCTTCAAGCACCCAGCACAATAGAATTTGCACGACACTCGATAATCCCTGCAGCGCAGATGGAATTCGCCAAGCCCAAGTGTTTCCCATGCGAAATGTGCCAAATGTGATCCAGGCAGCGCTCAATGCGCCCAGATTCCATAGACTATTGTAGATTCCGACGAGAGGGCCCTGCTGCTTTGGATAGGCGAGCTCGAGAAGGAGGAGAGGAGCGGCGGTAATATTTAGGGCAAGACCCATGCCAAGAATGCCTCGGGCGGCAATGAACATGCCGGTATTCTGTGCTGCCGCCTGCAGGGCGACACCGATCAGGAGGATGAAGGCGCTAAAAATGAGCACCGGTCTTCGCCCAAACCTGTCGCAAGAGATGGCGCATACAGGCAATGCAACCAATTGACCCACATTTTGGATGGCATTGAGGCTATCATGTGTTAGCGAACAGCACCCATATCACCTTGTTCGGCATATTTACTTACAGGCCAAGCTCAGAGGCACCCGGGTGATTAAAAAAGTCCTTCCAGGTATCAAGAGACTGTGCTCCGTTGAGCATACTGCCATCAAAACCGGTTGCGTAACTGGAGATGAGTGGTAGAATGAGCATTAGATTGAGCTTCACGATGCCCGGATTGGACAGCCAGGCGAAAGCGCGGGCATTGTCGCCTATGGCAGCCGCCACAGTGACGGGCTGCTCTGGACCTGAATGTGACATTTTACAGCGGAAAGATGAATTCCTGGGCTCGGGAACGATCAAAATGCGAATTGACACAATCCCAAACGTCAGTGAAGCTATTCGCGATCGTAGGAAGCGAAAACATATCAATTGAGTTGAGAAACAATTCAATCTCACCCCACCGTCGGAATCAGCGCCCCCCGCTTATCCGACATTTTCGCATGGCTGGGGATCAGTATCATGCGAGTTAGATCCGGTAAAATTGCCGGGTCGCGTTCATGCTGGGGACCGGCATTCATCGGGGGAAATGCCGGGCGCTACCGGGATCAAAGCGCAACAATTGACCTGCAAACGTCAACTTTAGTTTGCTCAATGTTCACATGAACATGTATTCGGAAGCTAGGCTAACTAAATTCGAAATTCAGTCATGGTAGCGCCAAATACAGTCCAACTCTTGAATGATTATAACGGAGGCACTTCCTTACCGTGATCGCTCTACAAAATTATTCCTTGCCGAAACAAGCACAACATTTAGACGAAACATGACCCATGAAAGTTTTTTTGTCTTTCTGAAAAAATGAAAACTGCTTGATTGACCGACCGATTGACTGGTTGATTGATTGACTGACCTGGCTGCCAATGTTTGCGCAGGTAACTAAGCAAGGCTACGGGCACATGGCAATGGGCGCAAGTTTAAGACCATTGCAATAAACCTTTCAGTGTGGTAAAACTGTCCTCAGGTGCCAAATAAACTCTTTCGCAAATTCCAAAGATAGCTGCAATTCAAGGTCACATCAATCTTCTCATTTATAATGGGCCTGTGGCCATTGCATTGGTTGTCTATCAAACTGATATTTCCTTGTATCATATTAGTGTTCCCATTTCCACCATAATTTGACATGCAAAATAGCTCATATAAGAGCCGCGTTAAGCATCGACGCTGCAAGCCGAATTATCGTTGGATTATTTGGTGAGCCACTGCCAAACTATCCCAAACCCAGCCAATAAGTAGATCCCTCGTTATCTAGCATTCTAGTCTAACTCTAATGCCGCCATGTTCTCCATACTATGCTAGCGTAAGTGACTTGATAAGACGCATTGATTCGTTAATCGTTTATCCATTTAGAGCCCCAGTGCTTTGGAGCTCGTCTTCTTGTCCCAGCTACAGCACTTGTCAGCTTATGGCGTACCAAAATATGAATGTAACTTACAGGTCCATGAAAAGCTTCCACAAGATGGAGAAGAGGAGGCCTTGCATGCCGTTGGCAAGAATTCTAGTCTTGAGTCCACGGCCGAAAAGACCAACGATTCCATCCTCAAGAACAATGAGCCTAGCTGCTTTTGCTGCAATCATATGTTAGAAATGGTTCAAAATTCAGTGTGTGAATGGATGCTTACTGTACGACACCTGGGTGTCATTGACTTGACGATAGG
Source organism: Calonectria hawksworthii (assembly GCA_020975415.1). Taxonomy (NCBI): domain Eukaryota; kingdom Fungi; phylum Ascomycota; class Sordariomycetes; order Hypocreales; family Nectriaceae; genus Calonectria; species Calonectria hawksworthii. The sequence continues at coordinate 668,984 of JAHXZK010000018.1, read as the reverse complement.
TCTTGATCACTCGAAGAGAGTTGGAGACCGAGTCAGACACAATCGATGCGCAGAATCCAATAAAGGCCAGACGTAGCAGCCAGATAATGAGAGGGTGCTTCGGGGGCTCCGTAAGAAGCTCCGTCAGAAGGTTGTACTAAAATCCAGTTAACAGGCTATAATAATAAGACGATATCAAGGCCAGTGCTTACAGTGGCAAACCAAGGATAGTGACCAACGAACGTAGCCGCAGCAGTGGCCAAGGCTCCCCACCACAGGCTTCCGATGCCATCAGTCTTGACGCGGCGGCGCAGCAGCGCAGTTCCTCGCGCACCCTGAGCCTGGAGCGTGGTCTTGAGCGTATCAATAGGCGTAAGAAGCATTCTAAAACACGCAGCACTAATAGGACGTCAGCATTCGCTCTAATCAGTAGTCGGGACAAAATTACCAGATGGAAGCAAAGATAGTCTTGATTGGCGAAGGCAGCTGCTTCATGACGGAATTGGACTGGAGCAACGCCAAGATACCTGCGTTTGCTGCCGTGTCGCCGAATCGCGAGACAGGACCTGAATGTGTTAGAGCAATTACATGTCAAAGTGTCCAGGTACGTACCTTGGATAAGTGCCGGGCCAAGGCCTTGGTAGTAGCGTCCCATGCCGCCGTCATGGTACAGGGTTTTTGTGGCAGTGGTGAAGGGTGTTCCGAAGCGGTATTGGTAGTTCATGATGGTGCGAAGAGGCTTTGTCATGGTCAGTAGAGAGGGTGCAAAGCGAATAAAAGCAACATACCATGAGAAGCAAGACTTGCAATACCATGGCCGCAGCGCCGCTCAGTCCACCGCCCAGTGCCTTCTTCAGGGCGCCCTTGAGGTCAAACTGGCCCAAGCATTAGCCTATTGGACAGAGCCGTCAGTCTGTGTGCAAGGGTCAACTCACATCGCTATCCTTTGCGTCAATCCATGCTTTCACAAAAATGGCGATAATCACAATAGCGAGCACGACCCAAAATGCTCTCCAGGCGTACCAGCCAACGGAGCGCTTCTCTTCCTCTCTCTTGGGCGGCTCATCAGGCTGGTCTTCCTCGACCTCCGGCACCGGCGGTACCGGAGTGAGCAGCGGGGCACGCTCGTCGGGTTCCGACGCGTGCGATGGGCCTCGGTCAGAAGTCATGACGCGAGCAGAACTGACGATTTGGGAGCGTAGATGTGTTCCTGGAGGATTATCGATCGAGTTAATGGTTGTTTACAGATCACGTCTTCCCCGCAGCTGGGTTGTCGCAGATCGGTCATTAGTAAGTGCCTTGCGTGCTTGGACCGGGGATGGCGTATCACCGCAATGTCCGACGCCGAGATAAGCCACCAAGGCCGCGAAGACAAAGACGAGGAATCGCACCGAAACTTCAGCTACTTGAATAGCAAGCCGTATAATGCGAAACAATTTTTTTTACTTGTTCAAACCATAAAACCAATATAGTATCTAGACTACAGCCTTGTATAATTTTATGCGCGCATTGCTTGCATCGGCGCATAGATAGTGAGTGGGATAAATGTGGGGTTGTCGCGCTCGTGCACGCACACGTCTTATTTGTAAGCATAGACGAGCCTCGGAAACTCAGGCCCAATCACGAGGCATCACGCACGGCAGAGGGATCGGTCTCAGAAACCAATACGACACCTTCTGTTTGGCAAGGAGAATGTCCGGCATGGTCTGTATCACGGTCGGAGTAACTGGACGAGCCCAAGGTGTCAAGATCATGGATACGATACCAAGTGCGGGAATAACAGCCTGTACTCAGCTTGCACTCAGGTATTTGTGATAGGATGCACCGGACTTTCCGACTCTGAAAGACAGTATTCAACATACGGTGCGACTAAGGAGAGTAGTAAAACAAAATGAAAGAATGAAGAGGATAATAAAAGTAAAGATCAGTGTACAAACAAGCTGGAAAAAAAAAAAAAAGAAGTGCGCGAAAGAAGAAGAAAAAAGCTGCACATTGTGCGGGTTCGAACTCAGGCATCCCAACTACAAAAAGCGAAGGTCTCGCAGCAAGACGTGATAAGTTTATACCAGGGCTTAAACTTGGGTAGAGTTCAAGCTACTTCGCTGGCAGAATTGCAGGTTACCGGGCATGATAAACCCATCGGAGGGTCTGACCATGATCATCTTTGGTACCTTTGCAACACCGTGATAGCCAGCCTCTTTTTTTCAGGCCACAGGCTCTAAATCGCGTAAACTCTTTCATCAAGGTTTTTCGGTGAAGCATTTAAGCGATGAAAGTGTTTGTCGTGTTTGCTACAGTGCAGCCATTCCACCAGCGGCAACTAGAGTACAGCTGCTTTTTTTCTCCCAGCCACGCGCAAAGTTGTTCGGCCGAATGTTTGTCTACGATGCTAGCTTCATTATATGAGATGCATGCGAATCTGCTCGTTACGCCAATCACCATTCATGCTTGTAGGCCTGCCAAAGTTCTGTGAATGTGGCGAGAATTGGTCTCGGAATTCGGAAAGGGAAAACACAAAGATATCGCAACAGAATACCCTTACCATTGCGGGCATAATAGTGAAAAATATTAAGGCGTATCAGGCTTGAGGATTTATTGCAATTCTGAACTTCTATGGTCAATGCGAAGAAGTTGGCGCATTTGTGATTTTTTTTTTCTCTTTGATTTTCTCTATTATCCAATTTAATTGCTTGCTAGTGGTGATTAACTCCAAACTAAAAGTCCTTCATTCATCCACATTCATCATCTCTCTGTTGTATCCATCTGCAGTGACTCTGAAATGTGGGGGCTGAACGGAAACTTTCCAAACGCTGAGAATGTGGGGTAGCTTGATCATCGTCGTCGATTGGGCTGAGGGTTTGGAGTTTTGTGCAAGGATATTGCAAGGTTCTTCTTTTCGGAACTAGTTACCCTCAATCCACGTCATAGCAGTGACTTATAATGTCACCGTGTTTGTGCAGCATGTGGGGGAATTCTCAACTGCCACCTCCACATACCGTTGCAATCCCCCACCACGCAAATTGGCCGACAATCCTTCGGACAAGTAAAATATGCCGACGAACATAAATACAACAGCACCCAATTAGCCATCGCCCTGCTCCAACCTACAAACACCGAGAGACTGCACCAATCTCTTGCAACGAAACCATGTCGTCCTTTGATCACCCAGACATCGGAAAGGTCACCGGAACAGAATCCGATGGTGTGACGCAATTCCTGGGTATCAAATATGCCACCCTCGAAAACAGATTCGCAACCTCGGAGCTCGTCCAGTATAGTCAGGGTGGCATCGATGCGACGAAATACGGGTTGGATTCCGGGTTTTCCGACGCAATGGCGCAACAGCTGACTCAGACTGCCATCTAGACCCCAAGTTCCGAGCCCTCCCGAAGCCGTCGATTTCGAGTTCAATTTCATCCAACAGGCGCTCCCAAAGCCCGATTTCCCAGGCGTCAGCGAGTTAGATGGGCTGAATTTGAACATCAGCGTGCCCGGTGCCGCGGGGGACATTAGCGAAGGAAAAGGTCTCCCCGTTTTTGTCTTCATCCATGGAGGCGGCTTTGCAATTGGTGGCAACTGGTGGCCGCAGTATGATACCGCCAGGTTAGTGCGGCTTTCACGAAAACTAGGCAAGCCCATCATTGCCGTCAACATCAACTATCGCGTCGGAGTGCCAGGTTTCCTTACCAGCCCGGAGTTGAGAAATGCTGGGTTTAAGCCAAATAATGGCCTCAGAGATCAAAGAACGGCTCTTCGTTGGATTAAGAAATACATTGCTGGTTTCGGCGGTGATCCCGAAAATGTGACGGTGGCGGGCGAGAGTGCTGGCGCAGGTAATGCCATTTTCCACCCTTTTATTTTAGTCCTTCGCTGTGGCGTCTTACTGATTTCATTTCGCGTCTTCCAGCGTCAACGGGTCTCCTACTCCTCGAAGAAGAGCCACTTGCAAAACGTCTCATCTGCTTAGGTGGCAATCCTTTCTTGATAGCACCGCTGCCGATTGAGGTTGCAGACGGTATAGCTCAGAAGGTTACCGGAATTCTCAAGGTGGGAGAGGTATCCTCAAAATTGCCCCAGCAGTTGCTTGATTTACCCATCGAAGACTTGTGGGCCAAGATCCCACCCAGTCTGCCTCTGCCACCGATTCTGGACTACGATGTTATTCCGTTCCCCATTAATTTCAAAATTCTGGAGCATCCAGACAAACTACCCGGTGTCAAGCATATTGAAAGTATTTTAGTGGGAGATTGCAAGTTAGACGTGAGTCATTGAAGCACACGGGGCGCTGGTTCCCAGAGCATTTCTAACAACACAAAATGGCGATAGGGAAACATAATGGCGTACACTGGTCTTTTGCAGCGTAAACAAGGAATTGCGGCTGCATTCCGAGATAGCGCAGCCAAAACACTTGCAGGCCACCCGTCGACAGTAACGTCACTTTTCGACCATTATTCACTCTCCGAGCAGGCTGCCAGTGCTCTCAGCGACGATGAGGCGCTACTAAATATTGTCAAATTTATTAGTGATGTCGCCTTTTTCGCCCCAGGCGTCGAGCTCGCAGTCAAGTTCCCCAAAGACGCGTACCTGCTTGCCTTCAACGAGCCCAATCCCTGGGACGGTCTATTCAAGGGACACGCGTCACATATTCTGGATGTCGCCTTTCTCTTCCAGAATTACAACGAAAAGTTAGATGAAACGCAGAGATCAAGTGCCATCGCGCTTGGAAGCGATGTCATCACGTTTGTGAATGGCGAGGCGCCGTGGAAGGCGGTCAACAGCGGCGAGCACGGTGTTGCAGTATATGCAAACGGCGAACGAAAGTATTACGAACCACCCAGCTTGGAGACTACCGGACGCGATAGGTTTATTATCGACTTGGCAAAGAGCGATGGTGGACCGGGACAGGATAAATTGATTGATGTGTTTAGGAATTTTCTGCAGGGCTTGTGAGCATAGTTGAGGCATCCAGAAACATGCAGGACTAGAAACCCAATCTCAACACACTTGTTTTGTTCAAGTTGCGGCATTAATTGCACTCTGACTGAGTAGAAAAACCCTAAATATTTATAAAACTAAAAAAATAATATTCAAAAACATCATACTATTTTTGAGCGACATTTTGGACAATAGAAAGGCTGCTGCATCCCCTGGTATAGGGTGATGGTTGGGCTTCTGCCATGTATTGTGACCCAGCGCCGAAGTTTAGCCAGAAGTCGGATCTGGCATTAGGCTTTGATGATTTGGGTGTGGCTGACGCTAGCACGCGGGTGGCTTCCACCCCATGGCGCCATTGCTAATCGTACCACACTCATTGGCCTTTGACTTTACCAGCTTGCTGGTATAACGCCCCCTGTAAGTTTAGATTAGCGATCCAGGAATAGCGCTGCAGCGCGCTGGAGTGCGGCGTGTATCACGGTGAGTATGGGATCGACCTGCGACGGCTTGGTGTTTTGGCTGGCGTCTAGAGCCCTCGACGCGAGATGCCGCGCGCCTCAGACAGGAGTGAGACGCGGCAAAACAAAAAAAGAAACCTTTCCCTTGTGTCGAAACGTCGGCTGATTTTCTCTGCTCGCCCCCGTTTCAAGTTTGACATTCCGGAAGCATCAATCCTGCCCGACTGCTGCATGTCGCGCAGCACCTCCCGCATTGCACTTCCCCTTTCCCACCGCCTCGATAGGGCCAATTTCCCCTCGCAATCTGGGACGTGGCCATATTTCTCGGCACAGATGATGTCACTCGGTGAGGAAATGGCCATACCTTTGCTTGTGGCGGCTTCGGTGTGTGCGAGTGCCATGGGCAGATTCATCACGCCACACCTTGGCCAACGAAAAAAAACCGTACGAGGGGGCGCCTCCCCTCCCACCATCCGACACACGCCCAGCATGAGCTGACGAGCATAGCCAAAAGGACACACGGGCAGTTGTGAGACACCGAATCAAAAATAGATGATTTGGTATATATAGATGCGAATTCAATTCACCATCATGTCTTGTCTTTCCTCATCATCAGCCAATTCACCTCATCCAACACTCCAATCGAGCCAATTCACTCAGGTCCTCACCACCAAACCTCAATCATCATGACTACCAACTCATTCGGAGGGGCCCTGCCACCATTCGACTTCCCCAAGCCAGAGGCTCCCGCATTGTCGAGATATGCTCGGGTATCTAGATTCTTCCCAGTTGCCGCCGTCGCAGCCACTGCCGTCGGTAAGCTCCACACCACACGGGCCCTCATCATTCGAGTAGCACACGACACTAACATGACATCTCTCACAGGCATCGCCTACTACAACTACACAACCGGCCGAAAGCAACAGCAGCAGGCCCCCATCCCCTCCTATCCTTCGATGCACTTCAGCCAGACGGCGCAGAGGCAAGCCGCTGACAACGGCTTCATCACACCACCGCAAGCTGGGGGTTCTCTGAGACCTTCAAGCTAACAGTGTTTTATGCAACAAACACTTTTGTGCACAATGGGTCCGGTTGGGTGCCCTGAGCAGTATTTTGTAGAGGACGGCGTTGAATGGATACATTGTCCTTTGGATATCTCGAGCGGCCAGGGCAGGCTATTTCCTATGGTTAGGGTCAATTTGGGTTATACAGACATCATTAGGCTTTTCAATTTGCAATTATTCAATGCACTTCATGCATTTCATGAAGCAACACCAATATCTTTATTCCCGTGTTTGATAATGGTATTAAACTGTGGTCTTTGCACGAATAACCTTACACTAGTGCGACAATGAGCTTAAAACGTTTCTCCATTGAAGTATCTTGGCAACATTACGGGAAAATCGAGATCCTGTTTCAGATTTCGGGCCGATACAGAAAAAACAGAACGAAAAAGAGGGGGTGGGAGGTACAATAAGATGGAGTGTGGAGTGACCTTGCGACTAGCCTGAGATAATCAACGTGTCGTATTTACAGGTACCTCAAGGATGATACATCTCGGCTGCGTGGGTGTGCTAGTGCATACGTCACCATGCTACCCAAGTTCTTCGCTACTGTCTCGCCACGGCTGCAGAAGTATACATCCGTAACGTACCCGACGAAGTCGACAACGTGATAGCCTCGGTAGCTTTGTTTGAAAAGTGTTAGAAGCTTATGTTGAGAAGCATCCGTTTGCCTGCCGCAAGCCTGCAGCTTAGTATGGTGAGGTTGATGTATGCTTGAGGTGGTAAGATGTCCGAGGTTGGATGATGTCCAAGCCCATTATCCCGAGGTGCGAGACGCTTGCATTTTGGGAAGGAGCTGTACAGCAACAATTGACACACAAAATTCTGTGGCTTCCTTATGAAATTACACAGAAAATATTTTCAGGCCAGCTCTTGAGGCTCTTAGGGTGCGCCCATGGCAAAAGCGCTTGGATTGCATGTGTAGTGTCTTTGTGATGAACGTCACATCTCCAAGTTCACGACGATGCTTTATACATCCCTTTGAGTACCGTAAGCCTCCACTTAGGTGCCAGCCAATTGATTAATGAATGTAGGAGTGGAATGGGGATCCCCGGCTATAAATCTAATAGGCAGAGCAATAGGCATATCAATTGTCATCCAGAGACTAACACATGTCCTTGTACTGAGTGGACTGGCTGTGCGTGATCTAGCTGCCGAGGGTCCTAAAGTGGGCCAACCTGCATATGAAGTTTAATTCCTATGAAGTTCTTCCTTGTTACAGATAAATATGTATTCAAAGGCAGCCCAAAGTTCCATGCATTACGAAACAACAAAAATAAGAAATAAAATAAAAACAGCCAGTGTTACCGCGTAAGGATGTGATAAGCACAATGTTCTTCATCTTGCTCATCTGACTCGCAAGTTCACTTCGCCACATTCAACTTTCGTATAGGCTGGCCAGTAGGTTCTACATACTCGGCTTCATCATGATAGTCTCTCTCCTTGAGCGGGCTAGGGCCTCCAAATTGCTCATTTTCATCTCCCCAAACCTTCTTGAGCCATCCCTTGTAATATATCGTTTCAGTAAGAGGCTCGGGAACCCAGATTTGGAATTCAGACTCAAGATGCCCCCAATAGTGGTAACGTGGACTCACGGGCTTGTCCGATCTGTCTTCTACTTTCATACTCGTCGAGTTTAGAGGTACATCAATCCTGGCATAGTTGAAGTCGATGAGGTAGACTTGGGGTCGGTTGTCACCCTCATAGGGACCCACGAGCATGACGTTTCGGGGTGACACATCGCAGTGGATGATACCATAAAAGTCCAGGGTGGTGTCGGCCTCTAGCACTTTGGCGTAGATGTTGAGTCGATTGTGCAGGGTAATCTTGCTGAGTTCGTCTTCTTTTTTCTGGATCCAATACATACTAACTCCTGGCAGGTATTCCATCAGGATCATCCGAACTGGGCGATTGATAACTTGCTTGTCAGAGACAGGGAAAGGTATATCGAACGTCCAACACCCATGGAATTTGGGGGTAAATTTTCCATCAATGCCAAATTCAACTAATCTCTGATAAGCCAAGGCTTCGCGGCTATAATCATCCTCGGCCTTCCATGGAGAATCAAGATAAGCATATTGCCAGTCGTTTTTATGGTATAGATAGTAAAGGGAATCATAAATCTTAGCCACATATTGATGGGCTTCATCTCCATCAAGGCAACATCGCACTACCTGGGCGCCATGTTGGTCTCTGATTGCGATTTCGTCAGTTATTCGAAGTTTGCGAGTTGAGTTGTATGATTCGTGCTGAGCGGTTTCAACCGGAGGGTGGGCCAGACACCATTCGCTCTGACTAAATTTGCACATCTCTTCACCTGAGTCGCACCGAACGCGAATATTCTCTTCCCAAAACGGACCAGCAGTGTCTATGATCGGGGGAGGTGGCTTGTGGGGGTGGATGGTAAGTTCGAACCCTTCGGAATAGGGAATGCCAGGTCTGCGATCGTCTAAGCGGGGCATTGTCGAATAGAAGAGGACAGGGGTAGCCTGGCAGGTTCAATAGTAGAAGGAGAAAGAAATGAGGTATTTTTGTGAAAGTATCTTGTAGTATTAGTGAGAGTGAGTGAGATTGAGGGAGAACATCGAGTCTAGGGAGACCGTAAATTCGTGAATGGTGTTGGTCGGGGCAATGGCTTAGCAGGGCGTGAAGCGAGGTCAGCTGACCAGCGGTGTGTTGGGAATAGCGAGGTGGAACCCGCTAAGGCTCCTTTTCCTTTCTTCTTTTTGTTCTTTTGTTGACCTGACTACCGCGCGCATGGAGACTGGGAGACAACCATTGCGGCAAGTGACAGGCACGATCTAGTGGTTTGGCAGTTATGAAGGCTGTCACTCGCCTGCTTCTTGTTGCAGTGAGGACGGCGCTTTCGCGGAAGCCATCGTGCCTGCTGCTCTCCGTGTCCTCGTTGCCCTATAGCAGAAGCTGTTCGTGCATCAATTTGCGTATGGCGAGACCACTAATACAACTAAAAATAACAGATCTATGTGAAGAGCCGTCATCTACCACAATGGCCATCCCTCAGCAATGCCCGCTAATAAACGCCCCGCGCCCAAAATCTACTGCTTGCGCTATATCCGGATTACGCATAAAGTTTTATCAAGTAGAAAACCGTATACAAATAAAAGGAGGGGTTAATTGCTTGCCATTAGCAATGAGAGCAACTAAGATGGGGTAATGTGAAAATAGATACTTTTGTTTATGAAATAAAGGTCTATCTACGCCTATTATATCCACGAGACGTGCTCAGACGCTGACGAAGTGCGGAAATAGATCTATGGATTATCCCTAAGTATCCTCTTGACCGTCTGTGATCTATAGCATAAGAATCTTGTCGGTGATCGTGGTGGCTTTTGGCATATGGAGACATGAGGACCAATAACAGAAGAGACGCATGAAATACGGCCCTAGAAATGGCGCATTTTAGGCCCCGTGATGGCTGTTATTTAGAGAACGGACTGAAGATGTCTCGTTCTGGAATTTGGAAAGGTACTCGTTACAATCGATTGGCATTTTGGCATAACAGGGCGAGAACTCAAATTCAAATTGCACGGATGAGTTTCTGTATACGTAGCTGATTATTACTTAATACAGGATCATGGACTTGAACAGGGGTTTCGACCCAGGCCCAGGGCCCCATACATATGCAGGAGTTTTCTTGGCTGTTTGAGCCATGAGAGAAGTGATGACGTCTTGCACCATTTCCCCCTCTTTCTCCACAGTCAGCTTACTATTGTATGTGTCCACCAACCCCCCTTCTCATCTAAACTCCAGTAATCTTTCCCACGGCTGTTTTCTCCCAACACCCTCAGTGTGACAAACACATCACGCGTAAAGTTAATCAACTCCCACCAACGCAACCACGCTATATTCCTACCTAAAATAGCTTTGAAGTTTCACTACCGGCTCAAGGAACAGAAAGCATGAGTGTGGATACAGTCTCTATTCTTGACTCGATCCAGCCGAGCCAATTCGCCACAGACACTGATCGTTTTGCTGCTAAAGAAGCAGCTCGTCGACTTCTCGCCCGACTTCAGACTCCCTTTGAGCAGGGGTGGGCCATTGCCTTTGAGAGTCCTGAGCTTGTCGCCGGCCTTCAGCTGGTCCAGGACCTTGGAATCTGGCAGAAATGGGAAGAGGTTGACAAATTGAGCCCGGGCACACCCAGAACACTTGATGAGCTTCTAGAATGGGCCACCACAAGCTGCGAACCAAACCTGCTGCGTCGCATCCTCAGGAACCTTGCTTCTCTGCACTTGATCGAGGAGGTGGGCATAGATACATGGAAGCCCACACCCTTCTCCTTAGCCATGGGGAAAAAGGAGACGTATTGTGGTGATGTCATCAAGGCAGGGTACGTGTTTGAGACCCTCGAGTACGACTTGTTGAGGCTGACTCGCCCAATAGATTGGATCATTCTCTCCCATGCTGCAACAACCTTGCGTCTTTTCTGGCCAAAAACGGCTACAAGGAGCCGCTTGACATCCCAGCCTTTGATAACTACCGCGATGTCTATGGCAGCGATTTCTTCACCTACGTTCAGGAGCATCCTAACTCGGGATCGTCCTTCCAGGGCGTCATGATGGCACTCACCAATTACAAAATGGTCTGGACCGATGTCTACGACACAAATCCTCTTGTAGCTGGAGCTGATTTGAGCAAACCACTCTTCGTCGACATTGGTGGTGGCCAAGGCACTGACGCACAGCGTCTGCTGGACCATCACCCTGACCTTCCCGCGGATATTCTCATCGTTGAAGACCTACCTGAGGTGGTCACCACGCACAACAAAGAGAAGTTGGACAGTCGCATCCGCAAGATTCCTCACGATTTCTTTCAGCCGCAACCTATCGCTGGGGCTCGTGCCTACTTCTTCCATGCAGTGCCTCACGATTGGCCGGATGCGGATGTAGCACGAATGTTTGCCCAGGTGAAGAAGGTCATGACCCCAGGCTACTCTAAGCTGTTAATATATGAAGTCGTGCTGCCTGCGCTAGGAGCATCACACCTTGCAACGACTTTGGATCTGACTCTGATGACCTGCGTGAGTGGCCTTGAGAGGACCGAGGCGGCGTGGAGAAATTTACTCAAGGCATGCGGGTTTAAGGTTGTTAGCATATCTAGACATCCAAAGGCTGTGGAAAGTGTCATTGAGGCTGAGATGTTGTAAGATTTGCAAACAACCGGGGCCATTTGGTATAATTGGGCAAAGCTGATAGAAGGGAATACACGAACATACAATAAGTAGGCTACAGCTTCCAGCTTATCTAAAGTTTAGGTTAGAATGAGGCATGGATATAATTCGTAGAGACGATCGGGCATCATTATCCCTTTGAGTGTCATAAGCCCGATTAATGTTGTTTCTTCTTGACGCTGCGCCACTCCATGCCCAAGCTCCCGACCATCGTGAGGCAGGTCAGTCCAACGGCCAAGTACCACGTTTGTATCAAACTCTTATCAATACCGTTCAAAACATCCAGTCGATTCTCCGGTCGTATGGAATCTCTGAGATCAGTCAGACCCATCCTCTCAATGGTCGTGCTATTCAGTCCAGGCGTGAGCCCGCTCAAGTTATCCACGAGTCGGTTCGTCAGGATGCTCTGGGCAGCCGCTACGAATACAGCAGCACCAAACTGCTGCGCAAAAATAACCACAGCCAACCCCATGCTTGCGTCGCTCTCGGGCAGTGAGGCCTGCACTCCGCTTTGAGGGGCCTGGAAGCCTATGCCGGCAGCAAATCCGTACAACCCAGCATACGCCAAGGTGCGAGTGAGCTTCGACCTAACCTTTAGGGTCGTCAACATACCAGAAAAGACGGGCATTAATAATGAACCGAAAAGCATAAACGGAGTATAATAGCCTGTCAGGAAGACACCAGCACCATGGAGCAGCATCGCAACTATGAATCCAAGCACGCTTGGAAGCATGAGAACCCCGCTCTGAGCTGGACTGTAGTTTCGCACGGTTTGAAAGTAGGTGGGCAAATAGTACTCGACCACGTTGATGGCCGAGTTGCAGCTGAGGCTGAAAACGAAACCGGAAATGACAGACCGGTTCCGCAGCACACGAAATGGCAGTGTTGCCGCATCTCCTCGACGGTACTGCTCATAGATGAACAGACCCAAGAGAACACCAAACGTGCAGAACAAGCCTATGATAGTGGGTGAATTCCACTTGTATCGTGACCCAGCCCATAGCAGACCCATGAAAAGACATGTCAATGATGGTACAAAAATGACGGTACTGAGAAGATCAATCTCAACAATGACTTGTCGCCAACTCAGATTCTGCGCATCACCAGAGAGCGTCTTTACATTGTTGAGGAAGAAAAATAGGCTGATTATAGTGACTGTTCCCAAAGGCAACGAGATCCAAAAACACCATCTCCACCCTAAGCCATCGACGATCACGCCGCCGAGGATGGGGCTGCTGATATTTCCGGCGCCTTCTATCGCACCAAGGATGCCTGTAAACAGCGGGCGTCGTCTGAGCGGCAGACACGTCACCAACAGGGTGAAACAGCCGATGAGGATGCCCGCATTGGCAAATCCGCAGACAGCGCGACCAATGATGAAGACGTTGCTAGTTGGGGCTGAAGCACAAAGGACGGAGCCCAGCATAAATATGATGATGGAAACGATGAAGAGCGTTTTGACGTGGAAGAGACGATACAATTTTCCAAACATGAATTGGAATGCGCATGTGCAGAGACGATAGACGGCGCTGTACCAGCCCACATCGGCAATTGTGTGGAACTGGTCCGTCATTGTCGGCACGGCTACCGACACGACGGATGAGTCCAGACTGCCGAGAATCAACACCAAGGAAATCGAAACCAGTATCAGAAACAAGCGGGGGCCCGATGGATAACGCGATTCATCTTCGGCCACTGTCTGCTCGGCCGCGGGGCTGAATTGGTTGAGCTCTTGCAATTCCACGCCTTGGACGCCTTGCAAGGCATTTGCTACCGGCATGGAGATGTTTTGAGAGGCAGACGTAGCTTTCGCTTGCATCTTGGAATATGAAGGTTGGTTTTCGATTGTCGACATTTTCAAGAATCAATTAGCTGTGAGATGCCTGGCCATGTGGCTGTTGCAACGGCGTTTATTTATGTTGCCGCGAAAGTAAGTAACCTTTCCACTCGGCGTAAATCCCACCCTTTTTTACGCAATTCGATTAATTGATGGCGCATCCTCCGCGTAATCTCGCCATTTTTGATTGTTGCTCTCGGGAGGGGAAATTGCGTCATCAAGTTTCGCACTTGGCTTGGTCAGACAGATGCGTGGCATGCAGCTTGGATTTAGGCAGCCGTGATGAGAATTATGAACTCCCACAAACTACGCAGAGTATAGATGTTGAAACCAAGGTAACCAAAGCCTACTCCAGTGAGATAGGTCTTACACAGTGACACCCGGATTGCCCGGGTTGAAATACTACGTTGCTGACTAGAAGGTTTTGGACGATTTATCTGGTAGACTTTTACGATGGTCACGCAACTATCTTCTGAAAAGGTTTAAAGGTGTAGCTCTGGATGTTTCGTGGTTAATTTAGAACTGAACTTTTAACGTAGCCCTACGCAAGGCTTGGCAGCCAATCTTACATCTTGCTGTCGACAGATTGTCAGCCTAGGGATAGGCAAAGCTGCTTAGTCTCACCGCTCTCAATGGCCTGTTACTCTCATCCCGCTCTTTTCATAGCCACTACCACTGCCACCCCCGACACAGATACTGCTGCTATTTTGAGCTTCTACTGCCCTGTTCTATTCTATTTTCATGACAGTAGTTATTGACTTCCTTCTCTGCGGGGGGCGGCTTTTGCCTCTGGCAGCCCTCTGGGGGCGCTGCCGCGGGCCCTCCTCGCAAGCTCGTCATTTACTCAAGTACACAAATTCGGCTCTTTGAAGTCACGTTTACTCTAAATCAAAAAAGGCATCTACATTGTGTGTGTCCCACGTGTAATTGTAGGCTACCTGATCCAATTATCCCTTTGAGTGCCACAAGCCTCCACCTAGGTAGCTCCCCTCAATTATCCGACCAACAAAATATTATTATTAGAATAAAATATAGCTTTATATAAATAAATTTGTTGTTAATAAAATAAGATTATATAAAATAATCCTAATTCTTTTTTATTTTTACTTAGGAGCTTTGTAATTTGCAATATATCTTGCCTAGTACCTAAGTGGAGGGTCGAAATGGGCAAAACTGTCTTCAAGAGGAATACTAAATATTGGTATAAATCTCTAATAACATAAATGCTTCTAGTCCTCCAATTACCAAATGGCTGGCACAAAGCGCCACCGAACACGTCTGCAGTATTCATTCCAAGCTTCGCCATACTTTACCGAACATCGCTGCTCGTCTCTTTTGCATCGATGCACTAGCAGCATGGTCATCCAAACGAAATAGTACCACACCAAAATCTTAGTAGTGCCAACTAGGGCGCACATGCTGAAGCTCATGAGCAAATCGCCCACGTAGTTGGCGTGTCGTGACCAGCCCCACCAGCCGCTGCACAGAAGAATGCTTCGATGCGTCTTGCCATCTGAAGTGCTGTACTCCGCCGTAATGTATTCGGCGGGTTTGCCCCAAATCAAACACTGTCCACCCGTACGGCGGACGCGGTCCTTTTCGTTGTTGACGGATCGGAAAATCGCATATCCAGCCAGGCCAATTCCAAAGATGACAGCCAAGTAAATGTTGGACGGGTTTGTGGGGTACTGGCCGAGGAACTGGCCCTGAATTGTGTAGGTGGATGGGAGAAAGCAGAAGCTGCCCCAGGCCAGATAGAATCCGTAGTGATCGTGAGCAATGTCAATGGTCCGCAGGTACCATGATTCATTGACGAAAAAGTCAATTACATAGATGGAATGGAGAATAGTAACCAGCACTAGTGATGGCGTGACAAAATTCTGTGTCTGATACTGATATGCGATGTTGGAGATGTCTCTGTGAATGTGGTCAGCAAGTTGCAGGTGAAGGAAATATAGTGCAAACTGGTCCCGCATACATTAAGGTCCATGCGACAATCCCAGGCCTTCCATTGGTAAAAAGCTTAAAGTCAAATCTATCGCCAAGTCGCGGGTTTAGTTCAATGCCCATGAAGAAATCGTAAAATGCAGAGCCTAAAACATGAGTCAGAGGGATTCGGCGTAGCTGTTGTCGTGGTACAATAGCTTACCGCTGAACTTTCGATCATCGGGATGAGTCGGCATCAAATGGGCTTTGACGTAGGCAAAGGTTGAGACTAAAACGCCCATGACGTTCATCATGAAGAATAAACCATCCCAGTTTCTCGGGATAAAGGCGGGGTCCAAAATGCCAGCGATGCAGCAGACGGCAAGCAGCAAATGTGTTACGGCCCAAGCAGATAACCCGTTTGTTCGATAGGAAAGCAGGTGTCCTGCAGGGGTGTGCTGGCCGACATTGGTTGGGCCTGGCAGCAAAAGGTACAAGGTGGCTTGTAGCGTCAACCAGCAGACACTCGCCACCGCACTCTTCATGCTAGGTTGCGGTGCGTGGGCGATGAGGACAGACCAGAAGCCATCCTGGAAACACGCCGCCATAAATTGCGACAGCGACCCGTCAAACTTGGAAAGCGTGACGAACATGCAAAAGGTTACCAGCGGAGCAAAGAAGCCGGGGGAGGCAGCAACCAGAGAGCGAAGCCAGGATCGGGGCACGCTGGAGCGACCCCAGGTGGGCTTGTCGGAACGCGACAGCTGTATATGTCTGTGGCCATCGTGACACTGCTTTGCCAGCGTAGAGATTGTGGTGCTGGAGCGCTCCTCCATGACTTGGGCCATGCTCGCGCTGTGAAGGTTCCGGATCGTGGTTGGGATTGGTGGAAGGCAATCGAGGAGGGAAATCATGGAGAGCCGGGCCGGTACCTGGGATCTTCGGCATTTATCTAGTAGGCGTCATCCAGCTGCAAAAGTTACTTCACTAGCCCGAAGACAGTTTACGGTGAACACGGCACTAAGCTGAGTCTGAGACCTTGGCAGAGGCGTCATAGGGTGATGAGGCTGCTGCATGTGCTGGCCAAAATGGGCCTGTCTCATCTTCGCCCACACGTGACCCCTTGCCGTGTTGTGTTGCCGTCCCCGGTGTTTTTTCTGCCGTGTTTTAATCTTGGCATAGGTAGGTATTCATCTTCCGTGTTTAAAACCTGGACCTTGAACTGCCCAAAGGAGACATAAGATAAAAGGCAAAATGAAAATGAGTTCCGGGTTAAGCCGAAAGGTTCAGCCGCGAGACAGCCGGTTTAACAGGTAGCGGATGCCTAAAGCCAACGCAACTAAGACACGGTGAGCGCTGAATGGCACTATGGGTGAGTTCCCGTGTGTGATATAATGCGAGGGGCTGAGTCGCGTTTGCTCAACGTACCGTGATAAACAAGCGGTTTCACAGCATGAGCGGTCAGGAGGGCCAAGTGGCCTGGAACTTGTGGCTGCTTCGCGGACCCGTGTTCACTAGCAATTCAATGTAGCTCTGCGTTAGGCCCTTCACAAGTTTGCCCCCACGAATATGCAGTCGAGTTGTGCAAATGTCGCAGCTGAACAAATCATTTTAGCGGATATTTTGGCGCCGTTGGGGGGCATACTTGCTTTTTTATTGTTCACCAACATGCACCATACATTGATGATACGTACCACGAGCACGAAATAACGGAAGAAATCCCTCAGGAATGCGTTTATGTTGATAATTATTCTCATTTAGGATTTATTTATTTACCACTAGTCTTCTTGCTCAAAGTCGCTCCTCGCCCCTGCGGCGATAGACTCCTCGACCAGCACTGAGACTGCGAGGAGAGCCATACCCTTGGCGCACTTGATGGCCGCTACGTGCGCTTCGTCTGTCCCAGCCGCAGCCGCGAATCCCGGGTTATGCGCGGATACATCCGAGCCGGCGGGGATGCTAAAGGCGCCGTGGAAACTGGGAACCAGGTGCGACACATTACCCATGTCTGTCGAGGCGTTAAAGTCTTGCGTTTGATGGAGCATGACTTTTTCGCCAAGCGCCGCCATCTCGTCGACGTATTTTTGGCAGAGCGTCTCGTTGACGCGCAGGTTCATATATGTGGGTGAGCTACACGCGATATTAGCTTGGGTTTGATTGTGAAGTTCGGACTTGGTGGGGGGAGTATTTACGTGATGTAGTCGAGGGTGCAACCAGTCGCTGAAGCGCCCGCTTCAAAACACAACTGTACGCGTCGCAGGAGCTCGTTGCATCGCTTCATGGTCGGGCTGCGAATGTTCCAGTTCATTCTCGTGTACTCGGTAATGACATTGGGCACTGTGCCACCAGCTTCAATCACGCCGTGAATGCGCTCATCGGGTCGGATTTGCTGGCGCAACAGGGCCACATTGTTGTACGCCGCTACGGCTGCATCCAAGGCATTGAGGCCGTTCCACGGCTCACCTGCAGCGTGCGCCGTCTTGCCTCGGAATTCGGTGCGCAATTTGTGGCTGGCAATGAGCTTGAATCCCGCCAGGCCAGAATATCCGTCGCTGGCACCGATTTGATGCGCGGCAATGGGGTGCGCCATGATGGCGGCTGCGACATCCTCTGGCGGGTTAAATGCGCCGGCATCAATCAGCTTCGCCTTGCCGCCACCACCTTCCTCGGCTGGTGTTCCGAGAATGCGCAAGCGACCGGGGATTTTTAGCTCCTTCATCGCGTGCGCAGTTCCGAGGAATCCTGCCATGGACGAGGTCGCAATGAGGTTGTGGCCGCACGCGTGCCCAATGTCGGGGAGCGCATCGTACTCGGCGCAAAACACTACGAGACGGCCACCCTCGCCAATCTCGGCCTCAAAACTTGTCTCTAGGCCGTGTGTGTGTCGCTTGACTTCGAACCCCTGCTTCTCTAGATAAGCCGTGAGGGTATCGTGGGCGAAAAACTCCTTGTATGCGGTTTCGGGATTTGAGTGCAGGGCCTGGTTAATTTCTTTGTGCAGCGACGGACTCTGCTCATCGAGGTGCTTGCTGATGAGGCCTCGCGCCTCTTCGACAATGCTGTTTGAAGGCTTTTTGGAATCCATTGGTGTTGCGCAATAACACGCCCCACTAGATTCGCTGGGGCAGGTAGCTTGTGTCATATTCAGGAACTGGTGAGTGAGTGAGGGGCCTGTAAAACTGCTTCGATTATGGCTTCGAAAAACAACAGTATTCATGTCGGAGATATTCGATCAAGGCTTGGCGGATTATTAACCAATTTTGCCATCCAGCAGCCATAGCCTTCCTCTTCCATCCATTGATATCCATAACGTAATTCAATTCAGATTTATTCTCAACGTCATGACCTACAATACGGACCCATCCCGTCCGCGCCACCCTAGATAGCCGACGGTCGGCAACCCACTTTGAGTCTGACCAAGTGATTAGCTCACTGTACCCCAGGTGGCATCAGGCACTAGAACCGTTGAAGCAGCCAATTCTCACTGCACGTCGGCTCTTTTTTTACGTTCCGTCGATGCTAATTCGCGATGCCGCAAGTGATGTCCAACCTGGCCCTTTTCTCCTCCATCAGGAAATGCCCAAGCAAGACCTTTTGACGGATTCACGCCCATGACTCTCGTGTCTCCACTTCCATCCCTCGTCTTGCCGATAAGTTGACGACCAGGATCCTTAATCAGTGCTATCATCGGCTATCACGACCTCGGTCGGCCTATGTGACAACTCCACTCTCTTTGCGTTTCCCCTCTCCACCACGATCACGCAACATCATCAAATCCTACATCCTAGTCATCTCCAATGCGCGCCCAAACGTCGAAATGAGTGTCCAATACGACGGAGAAGATTCGAGCACCCTCTCAGCCCCATTGGTTCTCCCCGCATTACCGCATGTGGGCGGGGGCCGCCACGCGCCGCGTTCTCGCAGCGGGTGCTGGACATGCAGAACCAAGAAGGTCAAGTGCGACGAAGAACGACCTCACTGCAGGAGATGCCTAAGGCTAAAGTTGTTGTGCGATTATGCGCCGAGGAAAAGGAAGTCGTCTAGAGACTCGAGATTGGCCCTCTATTCAAGGATAAGGCGGTCATCGATGGGATCGGATGCATCCTCCGTTGTGTCCTCCGAGTCTCTAGTAAGGAGCTGGTTTGAGTCATTGCAGGAGCAAGATGATTCAAGGTCGCTGTCTGCGTTTCGGATGCCACCGCCATCAACAGGAGCCTGCTCCGTAGTTTTCACAGCTGCCGACCACGAATCAGTACGGTACTTTCGGACTTCTTTCGCGAAGCTGAATCACACCAAAAACCCCGAATATTCTGTATATTCCATCATGTTTAACATTGCTCAGAAGAACCCCATTGTCATGCACATGGTTCTTGCTCTGAGTGGACGAGAAATCGAGTTTCGACAATCCAAGAACTCAATTGCTGATCCAAGCACGAACTCTCCACTGCAACACTACTCTAACGCCTTGAAGATGATGGCCGAAGTTATTGGTGATGGCAATAGTAGGCAATTGGATCTTGACGCCATTCATACAGTGCTATATTTGATGCTGCTGTATGAACAAAAATATGGCGATGAGAGATGTTCCGGACTTGCGAATCATCTAAATGGAGCAACGTTGCTCCTCAAACACCAATATGAAGAGCAGCTACAACTTTCATTACCATCTCTGGGCACGCCATTGATTGCCATGGATAGTTCTGAAAATAGTACTGCACTGGAGAAAAAGAGACCTCTGTCTCTGTACTCTGCCCGAATTATTGTGTGGTTGGCTCTGTTTGACTCGTCAGCAACACTGTGCGGTGTTGGTGGTCAGATACACGGAACGATATACAAAATGCTTAAAGGTGGCGACGCGGCCAGCGGCCTTGATGACCATTTCCAACCATTTGAGCATTTTGACCGACTGCATCGTTTCTCAAACCCTCTATACAGAACCATCTGGGGAGAGAAATACCCACAGAGCGAATTGCTGGACGACGTGGAAAATCGGAGCATCTTTTCACTACTGGGAGCATGCAGTCAACTAAGACATATGATTTCACAGCTGGGCAAGCTTTATGATGTAGATGTCACCATGGCAAAGGAACGCGCCCGGGTTGTGGAAGTGTCCATTCAAAATGTCAGGAGCAAGTTTGCAGAGTTGATTGAAGTTGCTGGAGAATTATCTCTTGGGACGGACAACTCGCACCGGCTCGTCGCCAATATTCGAGCGGTTGTACCGCATTTCTACGCAGCGGTGCTCGACTTTCTTCGTCTTACAAGATTCGACGAGGGCCCAGCACTTTCCATGTGCCAAATCGATGCTTTACGACAAATCATGAACTTGGCATTTCAGTCGTACAAGCACGGTGGTGATGAGGCCATGATGCGCGTTGCGTGGCCTCTCTTCATGGTGGCCTTGGAGACAGACGACCACGTTCACAGGGATTGGGTCTTTGAGCGCTTCCACAGCCTAAGCAAGTTTGGTAAAAACTTTGAGAGGGCCCATCAGTTCCTGCTCGACATCGTTGATACACAGACCCAGCTAGGTCGACGGGTGGATGTGCGGGAACGATTCCAGTCGGGTCAGGTGGGCCTATTCGTTATCTAGCAGAAATAAAACAAAAAATAAACAATTTAGAAACGAAATAAAGTCGACCCATTGATGCACAGGTAAAAAAACATTTCACGGGGCTGGAATGCGGGGAAAGCGAACGAGGCAGAGTCGCAACGGAGTGGGACGGTGGTTATCACTGGGCCAGTCCGCCGCGGCAGGTGACTGGTGAACCATGCCAAAATGATGAAGGATAAGCGGTCTGGGAAGAATAACCGACGTCGGCTATCACCTTTCGCCGCTATGCCCAATCTTATCTGGTCCCCTGGCCTGAGAACGGAAAAGATTAGATACCTGCGTCAAGAGGAATTTGCGGGGAAGCAGTACGCGGCAATGCAAGGTATATATCGATGCGCAAAATCCTCGACACCAACGACATGGGAACCGTTTTCTTTACAAATATTTTTCCTTTAACCTGTATAACGCCAATTGGCGCTATATTTCCTAGGTTTCGTCAACCTAGCACACATTGAAGAGACCCAGCATTTTACCCCAGCGACCACTTGCAGGGTTCCATCACCATGGCTGAAGAAAAGAAGGTTGACAGCAACCTTACGGCTGCCGACGAAACTGCAAAGGACTTTGCAGATGGCGAAATCACCAGCCATGAACTCACTCCCGAAGAAGACAAGAGAATCTTGCGCAGGATTGACACTCGGTAAGAAAAGACATGTTGTCGCTGGAAAAAAAAAAGAAAATTGCGACATGAAGCTTACCAAAAATTCAAGCTTGCTTCCCATCATGGCCATCTCGTACCTGTTTCAATTCCTCGACAAGTCGGCCCTTAGCTATACCGCAATTCTGGGCCTCAAAGAAGACTTGGAGC
Organism: Calonectria hawksworthii; assembly: GCA_020975415.1. Taxonomy (NCBI): domain Eukaryota; kingdom Fungi; phylum Ascomycota; class Sordariomycetes; order Hypocreales; family Nectriaceae; genus Calonectria; species Calonectria hawksworthii. Next base: position 647,172 of record JAHXZK010000018.1, on the reverse strand, counting down.
TGAGTGGATCAGACTATTCTTGGGCCAGCAGCATCTACTACTTTGGCTACCTGATTGCTTCGTATGTGGCTGGTATCATGATGGTTCGATTCCCAGTGGGTAAAACCATTACGGGTTCGATGTGAGTATTCGATAATACACGAGCTGATGGTGGCGGCGGCGGCACACAGAGTGCTGACATTATGTAATAGTGTGGTCTGGGGCGCAATCATGATGCTTACTGCGCTGTGCTTTAATGGCGCTGGCTTGCTCGCCAACCGATTCTTTTTGGGCGTGGCTGAGGCTGCCATTGCACCAGGTCTCAGTGTAGTCACTGCCATGTGGTACAAGCGATCTGAGCAACCCCTTCGCCACGGAGCATGGTTCATGGGAAACACATGCGCTGGTTTCTTTGGTGGTTTGGTTGGTTACGGAATTGGCCACATCAAGACCATCGCTTCTTGGAAGGTCAGCACTCTTTTTTTCTTCCCCCGCAACACGCAATCCAGCGGATGATTGGAATACCAACAGTTTATAGGCCGTATTTTTGATCTTCGGAGCCATCACCGTTCTTTGGTCTGCCGTCACTTACTTCTTCCTGCCCGATACACCAAGCAATGCGTGGTTCCTCAGCCAAGAAGACAAACAAAAGGCTATTGCCAGAGTGCAAGGAAACATGACTGGAATCAAGAACGACAAGTTTAAACGTTACCAGTTTGTGGAAGCATTGCTGGATGTCAAGACCTGGTGTCTCCTCATTATCCAGATGGCGGCTCAAATCGCCAACGGAGGAGTGTCGAGTGTAAGAATACCGTCTTCTCAAAATGAGTATTGATACTAATTATTTCAATCCTAGTTTGGTTCCATTGTCATCAAAGGCTTCGGATTCGGCACCTTGCACACACTGCTCGTGCAGATGCTCACTTTTGTTTTCCAGTTCATTTTTGTGGCCATTGCCGCGGGAGGTAGCACTTTGATCCCCAACTCTCGCACCTACTGGATGACTTGGAATTTGGTCATCTCCCTTGTCGGAGCCGTAATGGTTCGACAGATTTCCTCCGAACACATCTGGACTCGCTTCATGGGATTTTGTCTGGCTGCGGCATATTCGGCCAATTTCCCAATGACGCTGGCCATGTCGTCTGGAAACTTTGGTGGATTTACTAAGAAGACTACAGTCAATGCGATGGTACGTGGCATTTTCCTGTATTCACCAAAAGGCTGGGACTTGAGCTGACACATTAGCAGATCTTTATTGGGTACTGCACTGGTAACATTATTGGCCCGCAGTTGTTCTTTGATGACGAAGCACCTTCGTATCCTTCTGCATTTTTGGCCATGATGATTTGCTACGCCATTGCTCTTTTCACCTGCCTGGGTCTTCGATTCTACTTGATTTGGGAGAACCGCCGCCGCGATAGAATTGCTGAAGCAGCTGGCTATTCCGAGAGCGACCTGGATGCTGGTGTGCTGGACAAGACGGACAAGGAAATGTCAAGCTTCCGCTACGTATACTAGGGGTTGCAATTGTTCATATTTATCTCTAATGAGAAAGGAAATACTTTTTGATGAATAAATTTCACTTTCACTTCATAGAGCTGGGTATCAGCTCGAAATCGTCTCCTTTGCTAATCGGGAACCAGAGTGGCTTGGACACATGGACAATGATCGGAAAAGGCTGATACTAAAATGGCCCGGGAAACTTTTATTTGATCTTTAAAAATATCAATAGGTGTTTATTTCCTACGCTTGTGCAACTACTTGATTTGCAGGCTAAGCTTGGCTGATTCAAGGCCTTCGCTCTCAGCGACGATGGAAATGGATCCCGACTTTCCAACCTCAGCCTGGACAATAGCAAGAGCAAGCCCGTGAAAGACCTTTCGCTCTGTTGAACCGAAAGACGTATAATCTGCCTCGAAACCGTTATCCGTCGCGACGATCTTGCCTGGCCCGGTGACCGAAAAGCTAACTGTGTTATTTGCCTCTGGCACAAAGTTGCCTTCGTTGTCAATAACCTCAACAGAGATGAATGTCAAATCATCACCGTCGGATGCGATGGATTTGCTGTCTGCGGAAAGTCGAAGACCTGCAGCATCACCAACGGTTTTGACACTGTTGGTGGCCCACTCTTTGCCATCCTTGTAGGTCACGACTTGAACCTCGCCGGGTTGGTAGACAACATCATCCCATCTAAACCGATAGCTGGAGTTGCCTCTCTCTAATTTCCCCTGCGACTCTCCATTGACGAATAACTCGGCTTCATCAGCTGCACTGAATACGTGAACAGGCGTGACCTTTCCCTTTCTATCAGGCCACGTCCAGTGAGGAACAATGTGCGCCACCTTGACATCAGGCCTCCACCGTGATTGATAGAGATAGTACCGGTCCTTCTTAAATCCTGCCAGGTCAATGATTCCCGAGTAAGAGCTCCGGGCATCATATGGGTACGGCTCGCCAAGGTAATCCCACCCAGCCCAGACAAAGCCTCCCGCGACAAATGGGTAGCGATCTTGGGTGGCAAATACCCTATCAGGCGACGACCCAGCATCAGCCGAGTACAGCTCGTAGGCGCTGATTTCTAGAGCCACCGAGTCTCCTCCAGACGTATCGTTGACAGGAGCACTGGTGTAATTGGTGACTGGGAACATATAAGATCCTCGGCTGCTGAGAGACCAGGCGACCTCGGTGCCAAAAACGAGCTTGTCGGGGAAGGCTTCGTGGAAACCAGGGTAACGAGGCTCTGTTCGGTTGCCGATCAGATGCGCATAGGCCTCTCCGTACCTGACTCCTTCGCCCTGGTAGTTCAGGCCAATGAGATCTGCGACTCCGGGGAACGTCATGTTGGGAGAGGCGCGGTTCATCGAAGTGGTCGATGGTCGCGTTGCGTCCTCCTCGCCGACTATCTTATGCAGACGAGTGCCGATCCTGGTGGCATCAACGTCTGAGCTCTGCTGCTCCGCCACTTCATTGCCGTAGCTCCAAATGATGACGGAAGGATGGTTTCGGTCTCGCCGAATAAACGAGCGCAGGTCCGGCTCACTCCAATCTGGGAAGATCAGGTGAAAATCAGCCGTCTTTTTGCCAACCTCCCAGCAATCGAAAATTTCATCCAGCACTAGGAAGCCCATGCGGTCCGTTAGCTCCAACAACTCGGGTGCTGGAGGATTGTGCGCCATTCGAATTGCATTCACGCCAAGTTCCTTCAGCTCATCTAGCTGTCGTACTGCGGCTCGCGTGTTGAATGCAGCTCCCAAGGCTCCCAGGTCATGATGTTGGTTCGCCCCTTGAATGTAGACGTGCTTGCCGTTGACGAACAACCCATTGTCGGGGTCAAACTTCAGAGATCGAATGCCAAACACAGTCTCGTACGTATCAAGCAAATCCTTTCCAGAATAGAGCTGCGTCACTGTGACGTATAGGTTTGGAGTCTGACTAGGCGGAGGGCCCCAGAGACGCGGATTAGCCACCGCTGTTGATCCATTGATGGATCCCTTTTTGTTGCCCGAAACTGTCAGTGTTTGCTCCTTGAAGCTGGCCACTTTTTGTCCGCGCTTCTGTGTACTGGCATCGTAGTTGTAAATGTCGCTGACCACAGTAATCTCCTTCGTGCTATTGGAATCATTCTCGACTTCTATGGTGATGTCGACAGTGGCACCCTCATCAGACACCTCATTCGTGGTGACAAATGTGCCCCAGTTGGCGACATGTACAGGGTTCACCTTGACCAGCCAGACATTGCGGTAAATACCAGCTCCCGAATACCAGCGCGAGAAATCCGTGGTGGGGTTCTCAACGCGAATGGCGAGCTGGTTTTCTTTGCCGGCCTCCAGGAATGGTGTAAGATCGAGACGAAAGGAATTGTAACCGAACGGCCAGCCACCCACAAGGTGCCCGTTCAGCCAGACGATTGGGTATGACATGGCGCCATCGACGTCTAAAAATACGGATTTCTTGAGATCACTTTTTGATATCTCGAGCTTTCGACGGTACCAGCCAACTCCTTGCACAGGCAGTTTGCCCATCTCGCCCGATACTGGCGGGTCGTCTTCGGTATAAAATGGTCCTTGAATAGCCCAGTCATGTGGAACCTTGACGACACTCCAATCATCATCGTTGAAATCTTTGGCGACATATTTAGGAGTGACCTTTGGATTCTCCGTTGGGATCTCATGGTGCAGAGATGCATCTTGGATAAAATCGTTTGCGAGAGGTAGAATCCAGTCTTTCAGTGGATACAGGTCGGTGCTGTTGGCATCTGGCCGCAGGTCATAAACCACGCCATCGGGAATTGTTGCTGAGTGCCAAAACTTCCACTCCGTATTTAGTCTTATTCTCTCCCGAACATTCTCGGACGCGCGCTTTGCAATAAAGTCAACACTGACTGCTGTAGATATGGGAGTCTGCAGCAACAGAGCCAAGCTCCAGGAAGCTAGTGTAAAACGCATCGTCACCAGGAGCCGCTGTGCATGTCGTACTCTGATACAAAGTGACATGCAATCAGTAAGGATAATTGGGAAGTCTTTTATACCTGCAGATCAAGGTTTCGGTTGTGGGCATGTTTCTGTGTAATGCCTGCACAGTCAAGGTTGTTTGGTTGATCGGTTGCATTTTTCCATGAATGGGATAATGTGATAGCCGAGCTATAATGGCGATATGCGTGATACAGTTGCCCTGTGTTTCTCCAAAGAGGGGTAAAGAATGAGTGAATTGCGGCATGTCTCTCTGGCCGGAATCCCGGCAAGTTTTTCGACATTTCCCGATCACGGTTTGATGCGGAGATAATGCAACCGGGTTTGATTAACTGAGCTTCCGGACCACAAATCATCATTCTACAAACGCTGGATTTATTCCAAACAGGGCATCTAGACCAAACCTTGCTCCACGTTGTAAACCAAGCTAAGCCCCAAATTTGTTTGAGAAGAAAGCATGGAAACATATTAATGATCGGCAAATTGCATGGACCTACCGTGTATTTTATAAGTGATTGGTCCGGTTATTAAGAAGATTGAATTCGACATACTTACATACCCACAATAATACTACAACACGGTGGAGTTGTCCAATTTATCCTGCAACTTCTCCACGCCTCCATAATTGAGTTTGTTGATGAGACATTTATCCTGCGGGGAAATGTACCCATGCAAAGCATCCGGCAAAATGCAAGGATAGCCAAGTTTCCTTGATCATATGCATACCGAACCAGGAACTACACCGGTCAAGTCCATGAGATAAAAGAAATGAGGCGATTCTTATAACATCCCACTTCCATCTATGGAGAGACGTCGTTTTGTGACCCAGACACAGAGTACAGTAAGTGCTTATCTTGCTTGACCCACTGCAAAGCAAAGTAGGTTCAGATGGCCATTTTTAAGCCACGCCGAGAATAGCAGTGTTTATTTGCCGTACCAAGTTGTGTATCAACTAAAAAAAGCAAGGCCTCTCCCGAGGGCTCAATACTATCCATCCAGTTGAAAAATCATCATGTATCGTGATGCAAGTAGCGGCTCAGTGGGCTATCAACCACCTAGATTGCGGTTGCATTCATGCCTGGACCCCTGCACCTCAGCCGCACGAGGCTGGCCACTAGGTGACGAATGCTGCAATTGCACGCAATGTCCTGTTCAACGTCCCTTCTGCATCTCTGTAGCAGCTACTCGCTGGTTGAACTGCTTTCCTGCTGTACTATTGCTCTGTTCCGCTGCTGAAGATGCCGAATGTGGAGACATACACCGTCGGCTGGATCAGCGCACTGCGGGTAGAGTACGTAGCTGCACAGGTCTTCCTTGACGAGAAACACGATAGCCCTGACTGGCAGGCCACAAATGACAACAATATCTACACACTCGGAAGAATAGGACGCCACAATGTTGTCATTGGTGCCTTGCCCGATGGGGAATACGGCATCGCCACCGCCACGGCCCTTGCGCGCGACATGATGCGCACCTTTCCCAACATACGAGTCGGGTTGATGGTAGGCATCGGTGGCGGAGCGCCAAGCAAGAAGCATGATATTAGGCTTGGCGATGTCGTCGTGAGCACTCCTCGAAATGCACGTGGTGGTGTCATTCAGTACGATTACGGGAAAAAGATCCAAAGTCGCGATTTCCAGCAGACGGGCTTTTTAAACCAACCCCCGGCCCTCCTTCGATCAGCCATCACTCAGATTCAGTCTAAGCATGATATCGAAGGTCATGAGATTAACAAGTCAATCGACGAAATTCTCAACAAGAATCGTCGGCTTCGGCAAAAGAATTACGGTAAGCCAGATGAAACGACCGACCGTTTGTTTAAGAACACTGTGGTCCATGGAGACGATAATACAGATTGTGACGCGTGTCTGGAAAGCCCCTCGGCGTTGGTTGAACGGCCAAGTCGACAAGACGACGAGGATGACCCAGCTATTCATTACGGTAACATTGCCTCAGCCAACCAACTGATGAAGGATGCATGGAAGCGCGACGAGATTGCAAAACAACACGACGTAATGTGCTTTGAGATGGAGGCTGGAGGGCTGATGAATCACTTTCCATGTTTGGTTATCAGAGGTATATGTGATTACGCAGATTCTCATAAGAACAAGGAGTGGCAAGGGTACGCCGCCATGACCGCGGCTGCATATGCCAAGGAGCTCCTTCAATGCATTCCCCCAGGCCAAGTTGAAAACGAAAAGAAAATTAGCGAGCTCATTTCAAAGGGTGAGTAACCCTCTGTCATGGGAGGAGACATGTTGCTTAATTGGCTTCTAGCGATTGACCTAGCAACAAACACGAACGCCAATGTTGAATCCATCAAGTCACGCATCGACAGACGAGAGGACGTGAATATGTTGAATTGGTTAACGCCAACTGACTATGGCCCACAACACAGCGATATCTTGAGTCGAAGAGACCCTGACAGTGGAAAATGGTTTCTACAGCGTTTGAAATACCAAAGTTGGCGTGCTTATGGGGGATTTAATATATTCTGCCCGGGTATTCCAGGTGCAGGAAAGACTGTCCTGTCATCTATTGTGATTGACGATCTGCAAGAGTTCCACAGAAGACGACCCAACATTGGGATCGCATATATCTACTGCGACTTTCGAGAAAAAGATAACCAAACAAGTGATTGCTTGGTCACGAGTATCCTGAAGCAATTGTCCCAGCAACAGCCTTCACTGCATGACAGCGTGCGAGATCTCTATGAAAGGCATGAGCGGCAACGGACACGACCAACATCTGCAGAGCTCTGGAAGACAACTAAGTCGGTCATGGCCAGTTTCTCCGACGTTTTCATCATTCTTGATGCAATTGATGAACTTGATGAGCACCAAAATTCTCAAAAAGGCCGAACAGGGTTTCTATCCAATATTCTCAGTCTCAGAAGTCTGGCTAAACTTAGAGTGAGCATTTTTGCCACATCTAGGCACGTGCCTGATATTGCAGAGAAATTCAGTGGCAGCTCCTCGATAGAGATTCAGGCGGATGAAGATGATGTGCTTCGGTACGTGTCTCGGGAAACATCTCAGATACCTATCTTGAGCCGCAATCCCAAACTGAAGAAGGAGGTCGAGAAGGCAGTAGTGGAATCAGTGAACGGAATGTAAGTTCACGAAATAAATTCAGGGTGATGCAATGCTAAGGAGCACAGGTTCTTGCTAGCGAGATTGCACCTCGAGTCCCTTGCGAGCAAAATGACTCTTAAAACGTTAAAGCTTGCTGTGGAGCAATTGAAAACGGGGTCAAATTACGATGCTGTATACCGTGTTGCCATGAGCAGAATCGAGACTCAGATTCCCGAGAGAAAGGATATGGCTATGAAGGTACTACTGTGGATCACCTTTGCCAAAAGGAAGCTGGCCCCATCTGAGCTCCAAGAAGCCATTGCTGTGGAAAAAGGCCAAGAAAAGATCGACCAAGACAACATTGCGGATATTGGCGACATGGTATCATCATGTGCTGGGCTCGTCACAGTGGATAAAGCAAGCAACGTCATTCGGCTAGTCCACTATACGACGCAGGAATTCCTGGAGAAGACGAAACTTGAGTGGTTTCCACATGCAGATTCCGTCATCGCCGAAGCTTGCATTACGTATCTATCCTTTCAAGAATTCGGAACCGGAGCAAGCAAGTGCGATCATGAGTTTGAGGCACGCCTGAAGCGCAACCCATTTTACAGCTATGCGGCAAGATACGGCGGCCACCATGCCCGTCAACGAATGATGAACCTGACATACCTTCCAGAATTCCTCAGCAAACAAGCTTCCGTGGATTCGTTGACCCAAGCGCTAATGTGCACAAAGGTATCAATGTGGCACGAAAACTACAGCCTCAGGTACACTAAAAAATGGACGGGCTTGCATATGGCGGCCTACTTTGGCTGGATTGAGGGAATCAATCTTTGTATCGCTGGGCTCCAAGGGCTAAATGTCAAAGACGGCGATGGAAAGTCGCCGATAATGTGGGCGGTTGAAAATGGCCATGCTGAGGCGGTACGATTGTTGATCAGCACAGGAGTGGTTGAAATTGACTTGGTGGATGACTCCAATCGAAGTGTGCTTTGGTTCGCTGCCGAAGGTGGGCATGGAGCCATAATAGAGCTTCTACTAAATATCACCAGCCCGCATGACACCCCAAAAGGCTTCTTGAGGCGAGCAAGTCGGCTTCAGAGTCTCGGATCTGGATACAGCGCCAGGTACCAGCGCACCAAAGATGCGGTGGATCTGGAGCTTGCAAATTCGTGCTGTCAAGAAGCGTTGGATCTTTTACCGGGCAATCACCCAATACGAGCAGACTGGCTCCAGGACCTTGGTGTCCAATGCAGGGCGAGATACCTTGGAACGGAAGATGTGGCTCACCTCGACCAAATCATTGCAATATTCCAAGAAGCTCTTTACTTGACAGCCAGCAATAATCCAAAACAACCGGCCAGGTTGAATCAGCTTGGGGATGCGTATAAAGCCAAATGCGAAATTACAGAAGATACAATGGTTCGCAATATAGCAATCCAACAACACGAGACCGCACTTCATCACGCATTGTCCTCTCCAACAGATAGGCTGAAGGCTGGAATTAGTTTGATCAATATCCATGGTCAAATCCAAGACTGGGAACCTGCATACCACGCGGCCGTTAGAACGATGTCTCTCATTCCTCTAATTTTACCTCCATCAGTCGACAGCTGGGATGATCAACATTCTTCTACCCTCACGCAGATCTCACTTCTCGCTTCAGATGCGGCGGCAGTTTCAATGATGGCCCAGAAGCCTGTATACAATGCGATCCAATTTATTGAAATCGGGCGCTCGCTCACTGCACACGCGCTGCATAGGAAATGTCTGGACACGTTTACCATTAGTGAGGAAGAGGCATGGATAGATGATGAATACGTCAAATTGGAACGGCCTCCGAATACTATCTTTCAAGGTGATCAAAGGAATGATCAGAGCTGTTTGAATTGGGATGAATGGAATGATGAAGCTCCAAAACCAACCCAGCTGGATCAATTTGGTCTGTGCCCGACCGAGGAGGAACTGAAGATTGCTGCCAACAGCGGGCCAATTGTCATCATCAATGTTAGCGAGTACCGGTGCGATGCGCTAATTATTACCAGTGATGAGCTCACGTCTGTGCGCCTTCGAGGATTACGCAAAAAGGATGTCGAGAGCCGCCAAGAGGCTGGTTTGAACACTAAACAATTGGAGTGGCTTTGGGATACAGTGACGCGCCCAATTCTGGATGCACTAGAACTTAAAACAACGCCCACTGGAGAAAATTGGCCTCGCATCTGGTGGATTCCTACGGGCTCTCTATGGGAGCTTCCAATTCACGCTGCCGGGTATCATGGGGATGATGTGCAAGCTTCGGTCATGGACAGGGCAATCTCGTCTTACAGCTTTTCTGTGAGAGCACTGCTGGATGCCCGCCAGCGGGCCAAGAAAAGGCCCTGTCAAGATCCAAAATATGCGCTTCTTGTTTGCGCAGAAAAACTCGAGTTTGCATCTCACGAGGTTGATGCGGTCGAGGACATGTGCAGCTCCATGCAGCTAAAACCGACTCGACCGTCGCCATGCCGATCGGATGTTCTTGACGCTTTGAAAATCTCGCAAATTTTTCATTTTGCCGGCCATTCGGGGCATGACGCTTTCAATTTGCTAAAAAGCCACTTGGTTCTCGGCGATGAGCCACTCAGCGTGTCAGATATTTTCGATGCGGATCTTGACGCGCCGTTTTTAGCATACCTCTCTTCGTGCATGACGGGCAAAGCTGGGCAAAACGATTTCATTCAAGGGTCCGTCGGCGAGGGTCTTCATCTGATGAGCGCATACCAACTTGCCGGTTTCCAAAATGTCGTTGGTACTTGCTCGTGGGTCGACGACAAGTGCTGCGCAAATGTGGCGATAAAGACGTACGAGCACATGAAGGGCCGTGAATTCACGAATAACCTCGTAAGCGAAGCGCTTCACTTTACAATCCGTGAGCTTCGTGACAAGTGGATATTCTGTGCGCCCAAGAGGAGTAACCTCAAGCGAGGAGTTGCGCCGTATTCTGAAGACGATTGGATCGACCCATGCTTGGACTGGGCGCCGTATATACACTTTGGTGTATAGGGAGTCCAAATACTAATTATTTTATAATAAACCCAACACAGGTTTATATGTTGCCTTTCGTCATGGTGGCTCCATGAGGAAACTAGGTAGCTAGGAGGGCCATGTCGCGAGATTGACAGAATGCCAGCCGTCAAAATTGGCAACAGTTGGCAACAACTCGCTTAACAACTCACGCATTTATCAAGTAGCGTCGATCTTTGTTTATTGATTCTCAAACTTGCATCGCTTCATTTCTCACTCCTCACACTGTCGTCTCTGCTTCGCGGGTTGGCAACCAACACCATGTCAGCGCCAGTGCTTCGCCGCATGGATGAGATCCTTCGTGCCTACGGTAATGGGACGGAGGATTTCCTACTCATGCCCGATGGTGGGGTCCCGTGCTTTCAGTGTCTTCTCCAAAAGTATCGCAACCCATCCCTCTCGTGCAGGGACGGATCTTCGAAAGGTTCTTGTGCTGATTGCGAAAGGTCCAATGACAAATGCCATGCTGTTCGTAATGGCTCATTTCACTACGAGAAACTGAATTCGCTGACAACTGACTAGATCCCGATAGAGGTACGCGGCGCAGCTGCTTGGTACTGGAACTACTTTTCGCAATTGTACCTATCCCGTTTAGACTGTCGAAATCGCGTCAACGCCATCACAGCCGTGCATGACTTGATGCGTCCGTTCGAAAACTATATTTTGGACGTTGTGGATGCTTGGCGCGACGTCCATGGGTATTTGCACACTTTCACGAACCCTAGCAACGCGAATTCCCAAGTCATAGCGTTGCGTCAATATCAAGAACTGTCTGGCCTCCGCCAGATTCAAGCACTCCAGTTTCAGATCGAGGTATTTTACCAACGCCTTTCGTCATCTTCATCACTAACTATTTATCTCAGCACCGTCTCATTTCTCCTAGCGAGGCCGAATTACGTGATCTCGTCGAATCTGCTGAGCCAGCATACGTTCAGGATGATACCCTGGTTCTGGCATTGAAATCTGCTTTGGACGGGTTGTGTGATGTGCTGGGTGCTGAACGTTGAGATAACGCGGATGGTGGCAGCAATGGCAAGGTTTCGAATCATATCCAGCTCCAGATTCCAGCTGGATATTGGTGATGGATTTCGAGCGACTTCCCAGGACTTTGCAGGGGCAGATGGGTTCACGGGAAGTTGGAGGCTGGTATTTGGACTCTTTCGCATCACAGGTAGAGCAGCAAACTAGGCAGTATTAAAGCAACTTCCCGTTGGAGTTGTAAGAATCGACTGGTTATATTCTTTTCTCATTATCGCACTACATCATAGTTTTCTCACGATCTGCATCAGTTGCTCGACGTGAACTAAACGGTCAATAGCCTTTAATTGAGAATACCTGTCACGAACAAAGCTCATAAAAATGATGCCATCTTGACATTGATGTTTGCCACACTGACGCATTTTTTCGTAAATAGAAATTATGTTGGTATTTTGCCATGTGCTCCCTCCAGTAATCGTGTTTGGACTATGAAATAGACTCGGGTATAACAATAAACGCCCCAACTAATTGTGCCCCAACTATTTGTACCACCCCACTTCCGTATTACAGTCCTGAAACACCTCAACCATTCCGAACTTGAGACATGTCATTAAGAAAGTCATCCCAAGACAAATCGTCCATCTGGCAATCCAGCTGAAAGGTCGGATCCCATATTGAGTCCATATTATCACCTCCAGGGTTGCAACCGTTGTAACACTGGTCTTTCCCTTGCATAAGATCAAGTGGTGCGTCGCAACTCTCGGCTGTTTGAGTCGGGTACGTCCACACCTGATTTGAAGATGGGGCGAGCATGCAATTCTGGCCAGTGTAGTCCATCAACATTCTGGCCTCGGGAGGCAAATCGGAGGTGAACGCACTGCCATCAGACACGCTCTCCCTACCGGAAAACGATTGCATCTGATTTTTTACTTCTGGCCCCGGACGTTCGAGCTGCGGCGGTGTCAAGCATGGTTCAGACTGGCCGATGCTGCTGGCATCCGAGCTGGAGAGGAGCGGTTCCTCGGGTTGCTGCGCAGCGGGTTGGCTGGGGTTGAATTGCTGCGTATGTGATGCTTGCGGCTGCGCCTTGAGCCAAGAGTCGAACGGCTCCGTTGACCAGTGTTGGGAGAGGTTCTGGTCAATTTCGGGGAACATCTGGGCAAACGCCTCGCTGACTTCACTTTCGCGGCGGCTCTTTTGGGCCGCCACGGCCGACGACGCGGCGGCGCGGCCAGTGAGATAGGAATTCACGCGCGAGTTGAGCTCGGCAGACGAGGTCAGCATGTGAGGCGGCAGGAGGCGGCGGGAGCGAGGGTAGTCGTCATCTTCCTCGTACATTTCCTCGTTGGCGATGATGGCCTCGGAGATGCGAAGGGCCTTGCCGGTGCGCCTCTGGTGAATCTCGCTGGCCCGCTGAGCGGACTGGAGACGGGCCTCAATGCTGCGGTCAGTGCGCCTGGAGGCGGCCACAAAGGCGCGCTCCTTGTGCTTGTCGTGCGACTCTTCTTCCGCCTGCAAGTATGTGTCAGTTACTGGGTTCCACACTGTTCGTCGCGCGAGGGTGTATGCCTTGACCGAATTATTCTTCAGATGACTTCATGTGTAGAACGGAAGGGGAGTTTGCAACGACTTGCTCTAGCAACTCTACGCAAACCCCCCTTTGGCAGGATAGTGGGAGAAAAAAAATTTTAATTTCATCGCTCAATTGAGGCGGGTCAAGTAAGAGTGTGTAATTACTGTGCGCCGCGAGGTGTCGGGTTTCATTGTCGGATGCACTGCTCAGCCGTTGAAGAGTTCTGGATAAAACAACAGCCCCGCGATTGATTTGAAGTCCTGGAAAACTTTGTCGAGTGTGTTTTGATGGATGTGCAAGGTAGGGAAAATAAAAAGTGGGAAACAAGTCAAGCTTGCAATGTAAGCGTCTTGGAGTTGACAGGCACTGTGAGCAGAGTGGTTTGGGGGCTTTTATATGAAATCAGGTTTTGGGTGTGCAGCGTCCGAGTGAGTGCCTGGCTGGGCTGCCATGGAGGGGACGTGGCATTTGCCCCTTGGAAACATTGTCTCGCAAAGCCACCGGAGTGTCTTGTCCGGCCGACGTGGCGAAACTCGAGTCCCTACATTTGAGCCACAAGAAAGCGTCACGTTGGGCCGTGCTCCACCTTTTTGCGACAGATGAGTGGTGCATCGAGCTTCGGCTAGGTACTATTCCGGCCAAGTTGCGGCGCTACGAAGCCTGCACCATCACGATCGCCGATCGCTCTCTCGATCTCAGCCACATGCTTTTCGATGTTTCTGTCCGCTCCTCCAACCAGCGAACCTTGGCTCGTGTGGCTGAGCCCCAAGTTATAGACTTGGTTCAGACGAGCGGGGTCGTCATGGGAATGACAAGAAATGCCATTCCATCCCTGATCGCTTTTTCGCTTGTGAAGCCCCCAATTCGCGATCGGCAAAAGGTGTCCATTGTAAACCTCTCCATCTCCCCGAAATGATGGCAACTGAATTATTCAGCGCTGTTGCGCTTTCCGACGGTAAACGAACATGCCCAGTGGCAAAACGCTTGGCGGTTGCCTGAGTTTTAGCCATCCTGCAAGCCCCCAAATCACGTCTAGCAAAAAGTGTGCCGCACTTTGTTGGGTCAAGTCAGCCGCACCCATTTTTTGCTCTCGCCCAACCTAGGGCACTGTCCACAACCCATAATCAACACGGTGCACGGTCCTTCCCTAAGAAGCATTGTACGCTGTTGTAAGACATGATGTGTCAAGCTCGGCTGAAGGGCCCGACAAAAGAAAAGTGTATGAGCACAGCTGCTGCCGTGTTCCAAATTTGGATCGTTGGAAAAGCCATCAATAATGCAGTCAGCTTCGCATTCTACCTAAGAAGATGCGACAAAAATCCATGCACATTTAATGCAGCCGTCCTTCATAAGCAGCCTTCACTTTGCCATCAAGAGCATCACGGATGTAGCTTTCCAGCGACCGAGTCTCAAGGTCCGGGTACAACTCCTTTGCATCCAGGTATCCCAGATACTTTGCGTTCTCAGGCGTATTATCGCCTCGGATGCCAAGGGTGTATCGATACTGTGCCATACCAAGCTGCACAATGAGTCCTCTATCAAATTCTGGCTTTGCCATGGCGACTCTGGCCTCAGACATTACTCTTTCGATCTCGTCCCCTGACAACTATTTCATTCTTAGTTGCATGGAGACGTCATGGGATAGAAACAGAGACTCACATATTCGCGGGTGATCTTTTCACCGCTGATTCTTTCGAGAGCATCCAAAACAGTATTCTGGGTCGACATTTCTCCGTAGGCAAACACCGACTTGTTCAGCGTCCTCGGGTCCGCAATCACTCGAGCAAAGTACTTGCCGATGTCTCGGTTATCCGTCAGAGCCATCTTGGTCTCCCCGGAGCCAAGCACTTTGGTCAAGGCGATGGTGGTGTCAACAGGGATCCGGCCGGAAGGAAGCGGCGGGAAGGACAATTGAAACCACCAGCCTACGTCAAGGATCGTATACGGAACGTACAGCTTCTTGACAAGGTTGAGAATCTCCTCCTTCTATATCCTCGCTCGTAAGCCTGGGTCCAAACAATTCGGTTGCAGCCGTACCTTTTCTCTTCCAAAAAAGACACCGTGCGGCGGCATGCATGGTCCAAAAAAGCTCGGCACGTAGCGTCCCACGCCTGCCGCCTTGACTGCTCGGACAAGCGCCAATTCCTGTTCGAGAGAAGTCACCGTCAAGCAAGAGACGACCACATCAGAGCCAGCAAGGAGCTTCTTGACATTTTCCAAGGGTCCGTCAAGGTCAACTGCCTTGACCGTCACCCCGCGAGTCGTCAATCCGACATATTCTGCCTTTTGCAATGAGGATTCGCGTCCAAGAGCGGTGACTTCCTAAGAAATACTCAGATGTGCCATCCCAAAGCATACTGCAATTGTTTTCTCGACTTACAAATTGCTCAGGTGCTGCCAAGAGCGCATTGATGATTGAGTTGCCCGTTTCGCCGGAGGCGCCAACGACAACAACTTTCAGCTTTGAGGCCATGGTCAAGTTGTTGAGCAGATCTGCTATTGAATGTGTAGGTCTTGCAAGATACAGGCTCAAACCTCCTCTCTCTCTGACGTTGGTGGGGCGATTATTTGTACTTAAAAATCCTCTGGCGGAGTTTGATTCAATCCCTAAACCCAGGAGCGGGTTTCTCGGGGAATTGAGGGGACAAATGCCCTTTCTGTACTGTATTATTAATGAATGAGCTGACACTGATTCAGTGTTTCCAAAAATGGTGCGGAGTTCAGTAGTGGAAGGTCTGTGCTGCCCTGGTCAGCGCTGTTCCTGTCAATGCAGTATCCAACCAACTTCAGAGAATGCACATGCAGCCAATTCAGGGGTGCATCAACGTGGAAAATGAAAACACCTAATCACAACTTCCTGTATCCGAAGTTTCCGGTCAATTCTGTCTCTCAGGAGCACAAATACCCCGGATATGATCCGAGATGACCTTGAGAAGATAAATTATGCTCTGTATCTCTCTAACATCATCTAATTAATTCTTACAAGGGTGGGCATTTCGCTGCACTTGAGCAACCAAAGGCTTTCTTGAAGGACATTAAGCATTTTGTCCAAAGGTGTGGTTTCCTTGTGAAGTAACAAAGGTCTGCTAAACTGAGTGAACTCCTCTAATTCAGTCTATCGTCCATGCCTGCACAACTATCTCCCGCGGTGTCATAAGGCTCCAGCTTAGTCACCAACAAGAGGTCAACCAGCTAGAGAGTGGAATACCTAGATTACACCGGCCATCATGCAAATCACGTGAAGGTAGACGTAGATTTGGTACCTGTGGCAATATCATGCCGATCGGCCGTCCAACCACATCTGGAACACTGGCGATCGACCGGGTTTACGGGGCTCCCTCTATGCTTACTAAAATTGGCATGTATCAGGGGAGGAGGGGCCAAGGAGCAAAGTACGTCTTAGATCCTTGTGACACCCGGGAGGGAAACGAACGATCGGTTAAAGTAGAGTAAAAAAAGAACAAGGTTATGAGAGAAGAATGATTAAAAGATGAGGTCATGAGCATGACATATAAGCTACGTCATTTTATCCAAGTATGACCGAAAAGGTCCACTGGGGTCACATTCATCTTGCAACTACCATGAAAGCGCCCAAGTTGAAGTGGAAATTAATTTAAACGGATGATCAAAAGTGGATTCATAAAAATCCGAAATAATCATAGTGCTTGTCTAAGCAGCATAGTAATCTAACTGATCAAGTCATTTGCAAATTCAAGGGCTGTGAGTATAGGGTAGGTTAATTTGACTTGATCGAAATATTTGTTAGTTCGGCCCGATGCTCGTGGCCCATTTTTATACCGGGCCGATCCCCCTAATTGCAAAGTGAGGCATCGGTCCGGCACCTTTTGATTGAAATAAAAAAGAGTGAATCAAATGAGTTTGAATATCAAGATGCAGTATGACCTAGATATCCTGAGTACCTATTTACAATCAGAAAAATTGACACAATGTTGGTCACATTCCCTCTCAACATTCCCGCGGATTGTCCCTTTACGATCCACAATCTCCCGTATGGAGTGGTTTCGACAAGGACAATTCCGGTCAGTCTACCTTGATCTAGCATTTCAACATAATTTTTTTTGACGGTGCTTAGGAACCATTTGTAGCCACAATTGTCGGCAAAAATGTCCTGAACCTAGCGGCGGTCGCTCGTCGAGTTGATTTTCTGACAAGCAAAAGCGATGCTGCGGATGTACAAGATGCGCTCATATCGGTGAGTCTGGGAACTTGACCAAGACACAGCGGAAAAGAGAACTGAGCTATGATAGAACGACCTGAAACGACTTGCTGGTCTGGATTATCAAGTTCGAAAACAGCTTCGTGGTGTATTGGTCGACCTACTTTCTCGTTCTGATTCCCTTCTTTTCACTGATGCAACCTTGAACAAAGAAGCTTTTGTGGAGGAAGATGGGATAAAATTTCATCTGCCTCTGGAATTCCCTGACTTTGTTGATTTCTCAGTCTCGGAAACGCACCTCACAAATGTAAGCCTCTACGTCAAAGATGCCAAAGCATTCCAACTAAAATTAAAACCCCAGATGGGAAGAATATTCAATGCTCCTGCGCCGCCGCAGATTAACGTGTTCCCCATCGCTTATAATGGGCGAACCTCTTCTATTGTAACCAGCGGAAACCCGGTTTATCGCCCCAACGGGTTCTTCTCTCTGCCAGGAGAGTCTGGAGGAGCTGGCGGTCTACGGCCGTCACAAAAGCTTGATATGGAAGTAGAGTTGGGCATCATCCTATCCCAGCCTCTACCCCGTGGGGCCCAACTCGACCCTCAATCCTATCAGACTGCTGATGAACTGATGGAGAAGCATGTGTTTGGATATGTCATACTAAACGATTGGAGTGCCCGAGACATCCAAGCTTATGAAATGGTACCACTGGGTCCGCTTCAAAGTAAATCCTTTTGCACTAGCATTTCCACATGGATCGTTCCTATTGAGGCTTTCGATGATGAGTTCAATCAGGTACACCGGCAACCACCACTTTCACTGAGCGTGAATCAAGGAGGACCTCTTTCTTCTCGAGAAGACGCATCCGTCTTGGATATCGAGCTTGAGGTGACTATTTCAAGTACGTTGAACTATGGTAAAGACATTTGCCTTGGTGTTGACGAACTTTACAGGAGATGGAAATGCGTTTCAAAAGCTGACAAAATGCAACTACACTTGCTCTCTCTGGAGTCCTATCCAGATGATAAAGTACCTCGCTTCAAGCGGTTGTGGATTTGCGACAGGTACCCTTTTGGGCACTGGGACCCTCTCTACTCCGGTATGTCAGTCTGGCGGCGTTGGGTAGCCGATGGCGCTTTTCTGTGTGTTTCATCATTTTTGACAATAAATAGGCAACAGACAATAGTGGATTCCCATCTAGCCTCGGATGTCTCCAGGAAATCACTCTGGATGGCAAGCAGCCCCTCAAAATTGATGGCGCCGGGAGTGTGTCTTTCTTGGAGGATGACGATGAGATTACAATCACAGCCTGGGCGAGGCAAGGAAGCGGCTCTCGTTGCTTCGGTCTGGGAGAGGTCACTGGTAAAATCCTACATTCGTAAATACAGTATTCCATGAGAAGCTATGCTCCACATGTTTTCTCATCTTGTTGAATAATGTTAGGTATTTATCCCTTTGAGTGCCGTAAGCCTGCATCCAGGTACCAGGCAGATTTGTGTATTAAATACAATGTTGCGAATTGGATGCACAGCACTCTCCTGCTAAAAATCACAAATGCACCGCCATTAGCAATATTTTGATGTACATGAAACCGTGTCATACTTTGATGATAATCTTTTTGGTTGGGGTGGAGATGGAGGGGTACCTAAGTGCAGGCTTACCGCACTCAAAGGGATAGGCAATGCATCCAAAATATTTATTTCTAATTGCAATCATTCGGCTTTGATACTAGTCACTTGCATCTAATCGATTGTACTAGTGCTCAGTGAGATTCGGGCAAGCCCATTCCGCCCGTGTCTTCTCCAAGCAACCTTCCGTTGACCTCAACCGGCGTAGCGTGAAATAGGATAAATGCTATCCTGGCCCATTCTTGGGAGCGATTAATCCACTGGTGCATTGTGCCTCGCTGAACCATGACATCTCCCGGCCGGACAGTGCGGGTCTCGCCCGAGTCCAAGAGGCAATCTAGCTCTCCAGTAATGAGAATGCCGTAGTCTAAGCTGACTGTACGATGCATTGCCGACCGAGATCCGGGAGGGATGTCGACGTATCTCAACACGGTTCCGCCATGCTTGACGAGCCCAGACTCTTTTCTGTGCGCGTAAACTTCTTTGTACTGGCTCAGATCCTTGTCCGCGGTGAGAGGAACGGGGAAGCCCTCGGTGGTGTATCCTAATTCAAAGCCGGCTTTTGCCTGCCCCTCACCCGGATCGACGGACCAGAATTCAAGCTGATCTGCAAGATCATTTGAGTACACAGCTTCTCCTTTCTCATTATGAGTCGTAACGAAGCGATGGATTTGGGGGAGGGTCTTGGGGGTGGCGTCCGATTCCATGGTGGCCCTGTTTAGTGGACAAATGTGTTGAAGGAAGAGTTGGGTTGGAGCTCAATTGTTGAAATTTTCTCTGAAGTAATTGTTGGAAACAAATTGACTTTAGTTATTGAGATCCTTGTCCTATTAAATACCTCAAATGTGTCTGAATCAGCAAATCTCGGGGTTCCTTTGCTAGCTCGGCCCGAACCCATCGAGCCGAACCTCCAAGGATGATGATACATCGGCCTAACCTTCCGACGCCATGGCCGGTTCGTATCAAAGAAAAATTATGCAAAGGCTTGCAAGTGCCGCTACACATAAAGAAGCCTTATTGAAATTACTCGGCAATTACCTTTGGGTTTGGTTATGATGCGAGGTGGTAGAGAGATGGTCTGTGATATGCAATCTTCTTATTCAACTTCTATTTAATGTAAAAAGCTTCAATGGCTAGCAGGCCATCTGCGATGGATATATGGTTAAAAAGTTGAAATCCCAGTCCAGGATGTCTGGCAAACTGAACAACTCGTCAGAGATTTCGGTGATATCGTATTGCAGTGTTTCCACATCATCCTGTACTGGCGCAGTGGAAGATTCAAGATCTCCACCTGGCCTCCTATCAGATTCACTATGAGATTCGTGAATGATGTGGGAAGATGATTTCCTTGCCAACCCGCCAGCTGTGCCTCCATCACATGTCACGCTCTGGGGCGTTATCGGTTGCTGCAAAGCTTGGATATAGGTAGTCGCGATGGACTCCCCTTGATCCGGGATGGGGCTATTAACGCCTGTGACCGGCAGAGTTCCCACTCCAATACCTCCACTAAAGCTGGATTCTTCAGGATCAGCGTCGATCGTCACCACATCATCCCTCAGTTCACGCAATTTTGTCGCCTGTATTGGTCCATTAGCGTTACTCGAACTAACTTGTAGGTTTGTTTCTTGGAAATAAAATACCATTGGCTTCAGAGGGTACCAAAAGACTTGAAGGAACTCGAGTAATTCAATTGCATTCTCAATGATTTCCAGCAGCTCAATGGAAAGTCGTGCATGTTGCTCTTGTCCGCGGTGAGATCGTTGCTTCGCTGATTTGACTAGAGTCAAGAGGATGGATATTGCGACAAAGCAAGAAAACGCAGCTAGAGGGCTTATTTTAGTGCTGTCTGCGCCACTAGATATATAGCAACGGATCAATTGGCCGTGTTTGATTGCATGCTGGGTTATGATCCTAGCCTTGGTTTGGGCCTGTTCTCTTGACTCCACTGAACCTGGGCGTCTGCCTGAGAATAAGGAAACAAGAGGGCAAAGTAATGTCATATGGCAGAGGTGATAAAGTGAGTGCAAGCCGAGAATTCCAACATCGTCATGGGTCCAGCTTCTCTCAGAATCATGGCGGGGAAAAGTAGGCGAGTAATAGATGCGGTCGGTCAAAGTGGCAAGATGTTCAATCTCAACAAGATTTGGACTTGCTGAGGCTTGTCGCGCCAGGATCTGAACACGTGCCCTGCATCTGCTTAGCATTTCATCATACGTGTCTTGTAGTTGCTGCTCACCAGACGCCCATTAACTTTAAGAATTCACCAAGTAGAGATGGTTTCCCAGTATCGGCAACAGCCTCAGATATTTTGGGACTCATTGTGCAGTGCCAATCCACACCCATTATTTCCCTTGGGAGGAACCCATCAGAAGACCGGAGCGATTCAAGTGGAATTGGCAGTGGTACACCTGATGCCTCCTCCCATGCGCTTTTTGCATAAGCTTCTGGAACAGCAGACACGCACATGGAAGCCCAAGCGGCCCAAAAGCAACATCGCCTACGCTCCTCTTCCAGGACTTTTGCCATATCAGCGCTACGGTTTTCAGAGAGGGTTGGTGATTCGAAAGTGGAACAACAAGTGTAAGCCAAGCCTAAACACACAACTTATCAGTATTCGCACTCCAGTCAGCCAGATGGCAGGAAATATCACAAATCGCATACCAAAATTAATTCTAGCACGGTGTATTTCCCCTCTCGAAAACCAGTATAATCCAAGGCAATGCAGCGCTTGAACAGTCTCAATGGACGGCTGGTCTGCCGTTGAAAGTGCCTCTCGGCTTGCAGTTTCAGCCCAGGTAGACCCACTAGCAGCGTAGGGAGATAACAATTCCAGTTCCATTAATTGTGGCGCAAGACGAGATCTTGATGATTCGTTCGTAAGTCTCCCAAGGAACCTGCAGGTTTTCAGTCATGTTAGGCCAACGTTTCGACATGCGCGCCAGATTCGCCGATGCAACCTACAGAGACGCCAAGGCAAATACAGATTTGATAAGAAATTTTGGTGCCCGGTCGTTTAGATAAAGTTCAAATAGGTGTAATTTATCGAATAAAAGATGAGCGTTGTACAGACGTTCAAAATAAATCTCCAGAAGACCAAGCCCTATTGTTCGAGAAGGGAGGTCTTGCGGAACAGTAAGTGGAGGGTTGAACTGGGCACATAATTAGTCATTTCAGAAATGAAATGCAAGTGAGGATTTACAAGAGTGTTCTGTTGTCTGGTAATTTGAACGTGGTTTGGAGATCGGATACCTAAGTCGGCAATCCCTCGGGTATCACTCGTGAGACAGGTATCTTCCCCATCCTCAAATGTTTCTCCTGTAGGCCTTGAAGAAAAGGATTCCTCAATTGGACCCGTGTGTGGGCTATTGCCATGGCCAAAGTCTATGGACAGTTCCTCTTCATTACCAGTCTCAGCTAGGGCCTGGATACTGCTCTCGTCATGTTCTAGGGAGTTTCGATTCGTTCGAGAAGCTCCTCGTAAGGCAGCGAGAAGTTTACGATTTGGAGGAGCAGGATAGGTACAGTGGATTGAAAGGCGTTGGCATCTGGTGCATGTGGGCTGTTCCCGACTGCATCTCAACTATCGGCCCGAACGGATTAGCCAAGTTCCAAGACAAGACCAAGAGTGCGGATTGAATACCTTTTGCTTCCGACACCTTTCACAAGCTGTGCGGGAGAGGCTGGGGCCTCGAAATATGGTTCCACTACTCATTGAGGCAGAGTTAATGCCATTATCGCGTCTGATCATAGTGACATGCTGCACCGCGTCGGCATATGTGGGGAACGAAGCATCTTGTCCGAACTCCGAACAAGCCGAACTGATTACATCACGTGATCAACTCTCGGACCTCTCAGTCGGATCACCTGACTTCATAGATCTCGCGAAAATATTCTACGGGGGTTTCAGAGGACATTTTTATGGCATTTTATATTTTATAGGCTATGTAAAACCTGGTCAAGATCTGGTTGGCGCCAAAAATGACCAAATTATTCATCAAGATGGGAATTTGGCTGTTGAATTGTTACCTGTTCATCATCGGGCCGAACATTTCCACGTCCAAAACGCAGCTTACTCAAAGTATTTAACCAAATAATATGTAGCAGTCGTGATATGATGGATGCAATCTTATCACAAATTTAAGACAGAAAAGACACAATCATGACTGATTCACCCTCAAATTATCTTCTGATCAAGGGCGCCACAGTCCTCACCATGGGAAAGGATGGTGAAACCCTTGAAACGCATGACATTCTCATTCGCCAAGATCGCATTTCTGCCATCGGCCGTGACCTCCAAAAAGAATTGACAGGGGATGGGACCATAATCGATGCCCAAAATTGCATTGTAATCCCTGGTTTTGTGGATGGTCATCACCACATGTGGCAACAGTTGCTCCGAGGCATAACAACGGACTGGTCGTTATTCGATTACCTGGTTTCCATGCGCAGCCTGTACGGCAGCCTATACACCAAGGAGGACGTCTACTTAGCCACCTATATTGCTGCACTAAGTTTGCTCAATAACGGTGTAACTACGGTCCTGGAACACTGCCATATCATCAACTCCCCCGAGCACGCCGATGCTGCCATCCAAGCCCTGAAAGATGCTGGTATAAGGAGTACGTTTTGCTACGGTCTATACTCCAACCCCCCACTTGAGCAGGACGGTGGCCACGGTCAAAACTTGGAAAACTTCACGTCCTCTGCGCGCATAGCTGATGCAGCCCGTGTGCGTGCGGAGCATTTCCATCAAAACGACCCTGCCGAGGAGCTTATTACCTTCGGCATGGCACCCAATGAGCCTGAATCTCAATCGGTGCAGCAAACGATCCAAGAGATTACACAGTCTCGAGAACTTGGGGCGCGCATCATTACAATGCACGTTGCAATGGGCCCAAGTGATGGGGCTCACCGGCAGGTTGTGCAGCAGCTACAAGACGCAGGCTCTCTTGGACCTGATCTTGTCTTTAGTCACGGAGCTTCTCTCACCGAAAGCGAGATAGAATCCATCCAGGCCTCTGGGGCTGGCCTTGTAGGAACTCCAGATACGGAGCTCCAAATGGGAATGGGCTTCCCCGTCGTGTTTCAGGCACAGGACAAAGGGTGCCGAACATGTCTAGGTCTTGATATCACTTCTAACCAGGGCAACGATTTCATCGCGCAAATGAGACTTGCCCTTCAGTCTCGGAGAGCCCAGGAGAATGAAACGGGCTTTCCGTTGTCCATCGGACGAAAAACGGCCGATGTGTTGCGCATGGGGACAATGGGTGGAGCTGAGGTGATGCGATTAGAACATCTGATCGGATCTATCGAGGTGGGAAAGAAGGCAGATCTAGTCATGTTCCGATGCGATGATATTGAGACGATTCCGGTTTCTGATCCCGTTAGTACAGTGGTGTTCCATTCTTCGTTACGCCACATCGATACTGTCATCGTAAATGGGGAGGTTAGGAAGCGTCATGGGGAGTTGCTTGCTGACTGGGGAGCTCTGAAAGATGAGGTACATCGTCGAGCAGCCAGAATCAGGCAGGTTGCAGCAGGGCGCGACATGAGTGCGACAAAGGAAAAATGGCTGAAAGCTGTAACTGGTCCATCTGAAGTCAAGAACTAACAATAAGCCGGGTCAACTATTGGACCAGTTCCATTTATTTTAAAGCGCTAGCAGCATCTTGCATGGTAGTGTGTCGTGAAAATTGTTGGGCTGTATCGAAGAAAATAATGAATTGGAATGGCTGCACTTATTCTGGTGCATAATTTCGTTGGGTCAAGAGCAAGTTACTCCCTCATCAGCTTTGGTGGAGCCCAATTTTCAGGCAGCAACGCAGGTCCAGTTATTTAAAGCTCGACTGCTTAGAGCCAACACCACTTCAGGGAAACAAGCACGAAGAGTGCTAAAGTGTCCAACAACAAACGCACAAGGTCACGATACATACCGAGAAAATGGACACCTACAATGATTATAAGAGGCGTGGGAGATCTCCGTCCTCCAGAGATGAGTGTGCTATGAACCCGCGGAGGGCCAGCCCCAGACCGCAATCGTTTGGTCCTGGAGCAACCTATCCATACATTGGTCATTACGCAATGCTGGAGGAGAATTTCCTCCTAATTCCCAACAACCTAGATGATGCTACGGCCATCTTGGTGCCCGAGTGCTACGACGACGGCTTTTGCAGGGTCGGCGACACGGAATGGCACGAGAGCGAGTGCGTTTCGCGGTGTGTCAAAACTTGCGCCGCATATGAGTATATAGGTGAGCCGCATCCCAGGCTCGCTAGGTAATTTTCAATCTTCTTAGCACTTTAATCACGATCTCTGACTTGGAGAAGTTATGCTGGTCGAGACGCTTGGACTGATATGCCGCTATTCGAGCGACCATGTGGCCCTGCATTGGCCGAATTCCTCACACACCACCACGACTTGATCTATAAAGAACAAGCAGACGATTCCAGCAGCCGCCCTCAGGCAGATTATGTGCCCCTCCTGTATTAATGGGCCCTTCAAGCTCTCTCGGCACTTTCCTTTGCTCACAACCACAATGTCATTGTTGGGTTGTTTGACGACGAAACTTTCTCCGTTTCCTTGTCAGACCTTTCCCTATCCTTGATTGGCTTTGTTTCAGCTAGGTTTGATGATGGGAAATCTGCCGATCCGCACCCGTCTGGCATTAACGGCCTTCAGTCATTCAACCCATTCGACGAGTCGGGAGAAGAGGAACATGGGTCACCCAAAGTAACCGTTGGCACCGATTTATTCCTCTTCGGGACTTTGATCTACAGGTTCATGGTGGGTGACACTCCAGACATAGATATGTCCCACGAGCCCGCCCCCAGAGATGAGTGGCCGCACATTGAGAAAAAGTATTTGGGCGAGATTGTGAACAAGTGCTGGGAGTATAAATACCAGAGTGCTCAGGAAGTTAAGGATGACATTGTCAAGGTTCTGCAACAAGAGGGCTGGGAAATCGAAGGCGAGGATAAGCTGAAGGACTTTGATCCCATTGAGCTGTTCAAAGCTCATCTGGCCGAACGAGAAGAATATTTTGGGTTTTGAAACAGAGCAATAAGCTGACGCCTAGCTGCCTTAATTCGCATCATGACGCGTCATATTTTCGGGAATTTCAATAGAGACTGAATTAAAATCCTACTATAATATTTCTGCCTCTCCAAACACCCCTCACTCTAAGCTCCAAGGCCATTCAGCATAGTTTAACGTATCTGTCACTGGCGTTATATAAGCTTGCGAGTTCTCTACGCTTTGTTGAGCTATCTCACCTTCCATCGCCCCCCAGTCAAAACCGGAGGTCGGCGTGATACCGAAGGAGGATCCTGGAACCACATCTGATGGAGGTTGCCAACCCGCTGGAAGTGGTGAATCGAAAATGGGAAAGCGAAGACCGAGGTTGGCAGATTTATCTTATAGTGATAGCGTTAGACATTGGAATATTCCTTTCAGTCCGTGACAGATCAGCTTACCTTGATGGCCAGCAGCGGCATCGCCAAAATTAAATGGCGACGGAAACTCAACGGCGGCATTAGAGCTAGTATTCGAGCTTGGCGTGCTGTGGTTTCCGAGTATCACGTTCAGGGCTTTGGCTACTTTCCGTGCTTCCTTTGAAGAGTCGCTGGAATAGGCCCATATGTCGTGGGCCTTTTTAAGCGCCTCTTCAATTGCTTCCACTCTAGGAGCTTTGTTGTATTCCCCACCTTCCTTGCGAATACGTTGAAGCTGGAAGCATAGAATGCTGGTGGCGAGCAGGAAGTCATGTTTCAGCAAACAAGATATCCTCCAACGATCTTGATACAATTGGCAGAACGGCTGCGTTTCCTCTTGGAGCATGTTCTGATACTCGAGCAACTTCATGGCTGATTCCATGCAAACCTTCTCAGAAAATGCATATTGGGGTTGCATTCCCGCACGATGGTGATACTTCCGGTGAAGAACTATCCTTGTCCTATGAAACATTATATCCAAATATACCTTTTGGATGATGAGTTGCGGTGAATCTGTGATGCAATGACCAAGTGAGCGCCACTTCAAACAGTCTGGGATGGCATTGTGAGATTGCTGGAGCTTCGCGTCCAGGCTCATGATTTCCTCGTAAGTGACGCCTCGGGTCTCGCCTGCAACATCCCAAATAAGCCCGGTAATGGACAGGATACGTGCTCTCACAAGGCGATACAAGATGGGGGTGAGATCAGTCTCTGGGCGGGACGGTGGCATCTCGGTAGTGTTCTTGTCAAAGTCGCTGTCGAGGAGATTCAGCGGTTCCTTTGTATCAGCTTGTCCCAGCTTGACCAATCGGGGTAAGCCGACCTGGGCGGAAATCCCAAGGTCCATTTCTGCAATAGTGGCCCAAATCCGTTTTCTCATTTCGTTGGCAAAAGGAGATATCCCCTTGAAGTGCGACGAATCCCGATGGTAGCCCATGTGCATCGCTAGCTGGACAATGGTTCCCAGCAGCATCCAAATGCCAATCTCAGCGTCGCGTCGAGAGTATACTTCAGTGGCGAGATACAGCATCAGTGTTTCCAATACGTACGGCCCTCCTTTGAGATAATTTCCCAAAACAAGGCATTGAACAATATTTTTGCGAAAGGTTTCGACCATTTTCCGAAGGTCTTGTTCCATCGCTAGAGTCGCAGGTGTCTTGACTCCAATGTCCAACTTGAAAGATTGGAAGTGGGCCGCAAGACTCATTATGGTGAACAGGAGGCCAATCCAAATTACAGGAGTATCAGATGGATTCTTCCAAAATTGCTCATACTAAAGATACGTTAGTAAGCAGAGGCGAGTGTTGTCTTTCAAGGGACAGAATAGTACCTCTTTCTGAAACTGGACACTATGAAGAACAGCTATTATGCAGAGTCAGCTTCAATGAACACTTATTCCTAGATGCAACTGACCTGGAGATAGCTCAAAGGTATTAAAGTACTGTGACACCAATCTGTCCACGACTGGGCGCTCGGGAATTGACGCTAGAATCTCTTCTTTTGTGGCGGGATGCGCGCAGCCGTACAGTAATTCCGGGCCTGTCCAGTCAGGGCGGGTTGCATCATGTGCTTGCACCCCGTCCCCGTCCTGCAGATCATCTTCCTCTTCAAAGTACTCCTTGATTTCTGCAATCCCGTCCAGGACGGCCATCCAGTGGGAGTTGCTCACGTAACTTGCACCAGAATCCGTCATTTGCATGCTTCCATAATCGGACTTTGGTGAAGAGCTGCCAGAAGCATGCTGCTGGAGGGTGGGAACAGGGGAACAATTAGTGACATCAGAAACCTGCGGTTTTGGATCCAGCATGGGTTCCTCGATGGTCTGGCCCGTTGAGGCCTGCTGCATCAGATCGACGACCAAACTTTCCAGTTGCTGGATCCTATCGTGCATTGAGCTAGCAGGCCGCCGCATACCATCGTCGTTAAGGCTGAACTGATTTGGCGCATACGTGCATGAGGCGCCCAACCCTCGTGAGGAGCAAGTGTTGCAGGGATGTTTTCGGTCACATCGTATTCTGCAATGAGCAGCACATGCATCAGCACCAAAAATGGATAAAGCTAAAGCATCAACAGCATGATTTGAATACTTACTTTCTTTGTCGGCAGAGATTGCACGACAACTGTGGTCTCTCCCGTCGCCTGCTGGACGGCAAACGAGCGCGACCCTTGGCTGTTTTCCCAGGCCCCCATTCTGGAAGAGGGCTCTGATCTTGGTCGGGCATTTTGGCCAAATGTTAAAAACCCCTGTTATTCGAATGTGTTCATAAAATTTTGTCGGCTCTGCCCAAGAGATTGTTGGTATGATTCCAGAGTCAAGTGTCGTCTCGTCAAATCCGACAGAGCGATGAGCTTACGAACAGTCAGCGCGTTTGACCATTTCCGGTTAGAAGCCGTCTTTTCTCCGATGCTCCGATGCCCCGTTGCTCCGTTGGCCAATAGAAGATCCATTATGTGGCGACAGTGGGGCCAATCTCCTACCCTACGTACGTACCCCGTTTCGATCAGAATCGAATCATTTCATCACCAAAGGCTAACAAATGGGTAAAGAATGCTGTCATTGTTATGCATTTGAATATTTTATAATTTTTACGCTTGCCTGCTCCTCTCCCTTTTGTAGTTTGTGGGTGGCTTTCCACATGTTGTAAATATTTCATACATATCCAAGTTTTCATCTGCACAAGCCGTCATGGGCAGCAAGAGATTCCTTCCTCAAAGTGGGCAGGTTTGGAAGTAAAGAGAATTGCAAAAAGCTAATTACATAAAAAACTTCACTATTCATCAATTTTACTCTTTTCTCCTTCTTTTCTTTTGCGTCAGCTGTTTGAATGGATATCTCCATGGCTGAAATCTCGCCCACCCAGCTCCGATGCTCCGTTGGAATGACCCACTTTTAGTGCTTGATGGAATCCATCGCGCCGGTGTTAAGCGGGAGACTTGATTGAAGAAGTAATCTAAATTCTCTCTATTTTACCAGGCTGTTCTTCTCTCCATGATTGATAAGTAGCCATTATCTACCTCCAATCTTCGAAGCCGGCTCAACCTCCTCGACAACCTTCCACCCAGCCTCACTCTTTCGAGTCATCACCTGCATTCATATCTAGTATTTCCATTTAAACCCACGCCAGCCATGTCTGCTCCAAGGCTTTCCGAGAGTAAGCTGGAATCAGGGTTTAACAGAGTGAACGAGAGTGATGGACAGAGTGACAAAACACAATCGCCTGCCGACACGGCCAACTCAGACCCAAATGTTGTTGGATGGGATGGTCCGGATGATCCTGAGAACCCTCTCAACTGGTCAAGGATCAAGAAGAACACTCATGTGACTATAGTGAGCCTATTTGCACTTGTTGCGTAAGCTTTATTCCCTATCATCTGCCCACATCTACTCTCGAGACAAGTCCTGACTAACCCGTCTAGAAACCTGGCTGCAACCATGTTCGCCCCCGGAGCTGAAGAGTTGGTGACCGAGTTTCACATCACAAATTCCACAGTGGAAGTTATGACTGTCAGCATATATGTCCTTGGTTTCGCTCTCGGCCCTATGGTACTTGCACCTCTTTCCGAAGTGTATGGACGCCTCATTATTTACTACTATTGCATTGGTGTATACTTTGCATTCACCGTGGGATGTGCCTTTAGCACCAACGTCGACATGTTTCTCGTATTCAGGTTCATTGCTGGATGTGCCGCCTCTGGCCCTATGAGCATCGGAGGCGGTACCGTTGCCGATCTTATTCCCCGCGAAGAGCGCGGAAAAGCCATGGCACTCTTTGCCATGGGGCCACTTCTGGGACCTGTAAGTATTCTTTGCTTCGATTAAAACTCATTCTAATCACTGATTTAGGTTGTTGGACCCATTATCGGTGGATTTGTTTCTGAAAATGTTGGTTGGCGCTGGACATTTCGCATTATATTGATCTTGGTGAGCCGAACATTTGTACCTGGTTTGTATCAGCGCTAACGTCTATCCAGGCTGGCTTGATGGCCATCGCTACCGTCATCTTGATGCGAGAGACCAACGCATTAATCCTGCTGCAGCGAAAGACCGAAAAACTGCGCAAAGAGACTGGAAATGACAAGCTTATTGCACAAGGAGCCAGAAACGAAACGGTCGGCGAAATGCTTCGTCGAGCGATCGTGCGCCCGATGAAATTGCTAATTTTCTCACCTATTGTGCTTCTCATGTCGCTATACGCTGGAATTCTCTTTGGTTTGATATTCTTGCTCTTCACTACGTTTCCTTCTCTGTTCCAAGGCGTCTATGGGTTCCAGCCCGGAGTGGCTGGGTTGGCTTATCTTGGTCTTGGAATGGGCATGATTATTGGCTTGGTGCTATTCTCCGCCTTCAGCGACAAGCTTTTGAAACAAGGACAGGATGGCACCCAGGCTAAACCAGAGGACCGTCTCATTCTTATGAAATGGTTTGGTCCAGTCACGCCAATAGGCTGCTTCCTGTACGGCTGGAGCGCCTACTATCATACTCATTGGATCGTACCAATTATCGGAACATTTATTATCGGAGTGGGTGCCTTATTTGTCGTCATGCCTGGACAAATATATTTGGTTGATGCATTTGGGGCAGAGGCTGCTGCTTCGGCTCTCGCAGCAAACATGCTGGTTCGATCTCCATTTGGCGCCTTTTTGGACCTTGCCGCTGACCCTTTGTATAACAAACTGGGACTTGGCTGGGGAAATAGCGTTTTGGGGTTCATCTGTCTGGCCTTTACGCCGATACCGTGGCTATTCTATCGCTACGGAGAGACACTGAGAAATCGATTTGCTGTTCAGCTTTAAGCTGATGGGCGATTTGGATCACCTTAGGAAGCTGCCAAGGACATCTGATGTTTTCGTACTACTTTGCGATTACACCGAGACAGGGTCACAGATGGACCATTCTTTGTGGATCATCTACGGATTTCGCATTGGGATAGAGGAGAAGCTCAGGTCGAAATGCGATTTTGCGCATCAAATGCTTAACTTTGTTTTTAGTTTTAGATCTCTCGCAACATAATAGATATTTCTCTTATAGGCTCGAAATTCATTACTGGAATTAAAGAGCTTTTTTATTTTCTATATAATTGTGAATGTGAATGGGGGTGACGATCGTCGATGTGCTGAATGAGTAGCTGCAAGGGCTGGACAATGCCCTTGGCCATGGCCAAAAGGCAAACGGAATTTGTTTCTCATGATGACCAAGGGTAGTCAGATGACGTATGGAAGACCTGAAATTATTCGATTTTGAAACGGCCCGAGTAAATTTTGGAGACTGCAGCTGCAGATACGAGCAAAGCGATGATCCGTGTCAAGGTCTGTCAGCATGGCGTTCCAGCTCGCAAATGCGGCTTCCGCCAAGTCTCACAACCAAGGCGGTGAGAATAGCCTCAAGAACAAACCTATTTTTTATTTCACGCAAACGCCCTCAGAAAATTTAAACGGTCCGATCGAAGGGCCTATTTTGTCAGCCTTGATAAAAATATCCTGAAATATCAAAGCGTGGTTGGCAGCCATGTCTTGGTTGGGAAATTAGATCGCTGGGTGCAAGAGACAAGGACGTAAGCTGTCTTGGATTGATCCAGAAGCTATTGGATCGCTTGCCGCTCAAAATAAGAAAGTTAGACCACTAATGTTAATCGTTACTCAGGGACCC
The DNA here is from genome assembly GCA_020975415.1 of Calonectria hawksworthii. Classification (NCBI taxonomy): domain Eukaryota; kingdom Fungi; phylum Ascomycota; class Sordariomycetes; order Hypocreales; family Nectriaceae; genus Calonectria; species Calonectria hawksworthii. Next base: position 615,090 of record JAHXZK010000018.1, on the reverse strand, counting down.
TGGGTGGGTTAAGCCATAATTTGACCGTGCTTGGTATAATAAGGCTAGTCGGGGGAGTCAAATCCCGATTGCTGCAAGATCACATTCACACACACCGGATTTCTCATTATTTCCTTCTTTTTAATACTTTCCTTAAAGTTTTAACTCTAATTTTCACCATAATTAAAATGAAGTTTGCAGCTGCACTCGCGCTTGTAGGAATTTTGAGCCCGGTTTCTGTCATCGCTGCTCCTGGAGGTAGCAAACATGGGCTGCGGCATGCCGAGTTCAGCCAGATTTCTGGGCGCGCTATAGCCGGGCTAAATACTGCACAAAGTCGCCACGCCGCAGAAATCATTGCGCAATCCAAGAGTAACCAAGTCGGCATGCACGGATGCCAGACCGCCATTACCATCGCGCTCACTGAGGTATGTGGAACTTGGATCCAACCATTTTTAAAGTAATACTAAATTTCTTTGCAGTCGGGTATGAGGATCCTAGCAAACGTCAAGGTCCCTAAGTCACTTCTATACAACAACGAGGGCACAGGGTCGGATCAGGACAGTGTCGGTCTATTTCAGATGCGTGCAGAGTTTTACCCAGACATTAAGTGTTCCATGGACGCGGGTTGTTCAACACAAAAAGTCTTTGACCAAATGAAAGCCGTGAATGGATGGAACAACATGGATGTTGCAGCTCTCTGCCAAAAGGTGCAAAGATCAGAGATTCCGTCTGCATATCTCAAGCACACAGCAACAGCAGCTCAAGTTTGCAAAAATGCTGGAGGTTTTTAATCTGGAGTTTGAGCAGCTGATCTGATGCTTAAATATTGAGATAATTATCTTGTTGCTCAACGAGAGCTGCAATGTTAAATACTATCCTCGTCTAGCTATTTAGCCTCATCTCTCTTAGGCATAGTCAAGTCTACTCTTTTCCCACTTTGGCCTCAGGTGGCTGCCATCAAAGCTCATATCGTAACTGGTCGAGTGCACATAGTTCAGCTCCCAATCCACCTTCATCTCTACTCCATCAGCCGATTGACTCCATACTGTGACCAGAATGGTATTGTCGCCGTTGTAATCCAGAATGCCAGGAGGGACAGGGAAGTCTATCTGGTTTCCGATGTGTGGGGTGAACCGGCCGTACTGATAGCCATTCACGAAAAGTAGGGCGCGGAGACGGTTTGAATAGGTCGAGCTTGTGGTCGATGTAAGCTTGAATGAGATGGAAACGTCGATACCTTCGGGTACATCAAGCGAGGCAACGGTACGGAAGGCACGAACTCCAGCAGATGGAACAATCAGAGATGTCGTGTTGCCAGAGGCCTCTGTCCAGCCGTCATCAGGGTATCCTGGCAAGTGCATACCCACACGCTCGGCGTAAAGTCCACCTTCATTCATAGGACCACGCACAGGGTCGATGTTGTCTTCGAGGCCTGCGTTACCGGCAATCTTCCACTCTTTGAAGCTGTAGTTGCTTCCTGAACCGACAAGGGTGGCGTTGAGGATTCCTCGTGGTTGGACTGCGGCTTCTCGCAGCTCGTGGCCGCTTTGATCCATGAGCACAGTGAGGATATTGTCGCCGTCGTTGAGAGTAGCGTTTTTGAAAGAAAAGGTTCCCGTATTCGAACCGAGATATGAAAGGCCGTAATAAGAGCCTACGTAATCCGAGTTGACCCAGACAGAATAACCAAAGGCAAAGCCGCCGGTAATGTTGAGAAAGACGCCAGTCGGTGCATCTTTTGTCGAGTCAAATGTTGCCCTGTAAATGTGGTTTCCGTAATGAATCTTGTAGTCGTCAACAAACAGTACCGGGTTGTTGTCAGCTGGTTTGGCTGGATTTGGTGTCTCCGTGTTGTTGGCAACTATCGATTGTAAGATACCGAACTGGTCAAGGTATAAATAATATTATACTTACCAACCCAAGCCTTTCCACTGGACTTGTAGTCCTTCTTGATCTCGGGAAGGCTGTCTGCCGACTCCCAAGGACCCAAGGAAGGAAGCTTAAAGCTCGAAGGTCCTTCCACAGATACAACATATTGCTGGTCCTTTCGAGACTTGATGGTGGCCTTTTTACCATTCCAGGTGATAGTGCGGATACTCTTTGGCGCGAAAACAGTTATGGTTGCTGCATCCTCCTCGTCGCCATCGATGTTCAATGTCTGCTTCTTCTTATCATATTCAGCAGACCGAACAAGGTATGGGCCCTGGACGAAGACTTGAAAATGTGTCAGCTGACTTCATAAGAGATAAAGCTTTGGACTTACCGGTATTATTCTCAGGTGCCAGAGGGTTGTTGTCCAGAGTCGGTACCCAGAATCGATGCGCAGTCGTGCGGTCAAGGAGCAAGACGTGAGCGCCATCGCCAAGTTGAACGACGCTCATTCCCTTGTTTTGAACATAGGAAAATGTGATAGCATCTTTACCCTTGTGAATATTCACAGCGTCGCTGCCAGCAGTGCTCAGAACCTTGGCCTTGGATACCCCTTTGATGCTAAACTCTCCGGACTCGCCCTCAGGTAGCCATAGAGCAAGAACCTCTTTGCCATCAATGACAGCGTAACTAAGTACCTCGGCAGTTGAGTATAGCAGTGTCTTCTTGCCAAACGAGAAGTCTGTGACAAGAATCTTGGCTTGGTGACCGTTGATAGTGATATCATCACTATACTGCGGGATTGTGAGCTTTCCTTTGGATGTGTTGATATCGAGCTTGAATTGCTCCTTGGTGCTAGATGTAGAATCGTTGTGCCGAATGACGTAGAATGCAGCATTGGTGTCAGGGTTTCGGAGCTCGGCAGTGGTGATGGCACTGTTGCTGGTGTAATTTGTCCCAAGTCCCACTCTATCAGTATGAGTCAACTCATGTGCAACTCTGGTGAAAAGAACAAGAAGCTTTGTCTCATAATATTTATCCCACAGCGCGCGATTCTCAGACACTGGAGATGAATAGTCATAGCTTGTTGCGACTACTGGACAGGCTGAGTGTCCCCAATTTGTTCCGCCAAACATCATGTAAAGCGATATGGCCGTGACACGTTGGTAGATGAGGTCTCGGTAAAAGATGTTTGCAAAATCAGCACCGATATCCTCTGGACATCCACCTTCTGGACCACCCCACGGGTTGTACGATCCTCCTTGAAACTCGGGCATAAAGTTTGGCTGTCTCGGGGATTGGACTGTGAAGTAGTCGTAGTACTGTTGCGTTTGATAAGCCACATACTCGCCGTTTGTACCAGTGCATTCACTGAGATTGCAACTCCAGCATGATGGATAACTGTCGAGCCCGACGACGTCGACGTTACCGGTAGCGTTTGAAAAGTCCTTTGACCAAGAGTATCCTCTCATGTTGGGTGCGTTATGAGAAAGCGGCACATCAATGCCACTGTCTCTGGCGCTATCTTCCAACAATTGCATATAATTGGCAATGGTTGGGTTGAGAGTGCGTTTGCTTATGTCCTTCCACTGACCGTTGAGTTCGTTTTCAATCTGGAAGATGATGACATTGCCACCATTGGTGACCAAATGCGGCTTGATGATGCTGGAAATCTCTTCCCAGTAAGGCTTCCAAGCTGCGGTGTATCTATCATCATCATTGCGAAGATCGCCGTACTCTCCCGTGGTAAGCCAGAGCGGAAAGCCACCAGCGTTCGTCTCGGCATTGACGTATGGACCGGGTCGAATAATGACGTACATGCCAAGATCCTTTGCAAGGGTCAAAATAGATGTGAAATTGTGACCGCCGTTGGTGAAGTCCAAGGCATCTGGAGAAGCGCTGTGGTAACCCCATGAATTATAGACGGAGAACGTGTTGAACCTGGGTTTTGTTAGTTGCAAAAATGCGCATTGGATTTTCACATTACTTACCCAGCCGCCTTGATCTTTTCAAGTAAATCTCGCCAGAGCTCAGGGCTACCGGAGATGTTAGAGTTAATCAAAGAAAATCCTGCGAAAAGACTTACACTGGATATCGCCATGGGTGGAACTGGAAGGTGTAAGCATTACGTGAGGTAAGTAATCGGGCACATGCTTACCTCTCCAGAGAAGACGAACAGTCTCTGTCCGTTGACATGGTAGCTGTAGTGATCCCTAAAGAATTTTGTTAGACTTTTCGATTCCAACTAGCAGATGAATTGGATTCTAACCATTGCACAACTTCGTTCAACCCATTATCCAGAACAGGCCAATCCTCTGCCTGAGTAAAGGCGGGAAATGCGAGCAGCGCCAAGCTCCCAAGCCCCGCAGCAAACTTGGAAAACCTCATTTTAGGCAATGGCTCGAGCTTCGTAGAGACACGATGGGGCCGGTGGCTACAGAAAAGCACATCGTGGAGCTTTTATTCTCACCGTTGGTTGTGCCCATGTCGGATAAACCGGCCTGGTCGGATGATGAAATGATTCATTCTGGGCTTGTTTATTGTCGCTCCAATCACAGGAGGGGATTCTTTTTAGCCTCCATGAAGTTGCAGCCAAGCTTGCGATCGACAAGGAAACTGGTTGAGCATTTTGATTTCCCCGCCACTCATCTTGCCCCAATTGACCAGGGCATGTTCAGTGCGGGGTTCGGCAATTTGATGGACCGAATACAAGCTGTCGACTGTGGGGTATCAACAACGGAGGTATTACTGACCAGAGATGCGTGCATTTAATCTCGTGTTTTCTCAATCGCTACATTAGCGCATGCAAAATGGTGCGTGGTTTGCTTTGGGTTCGTCTCACATGACAGGTCACACCAAGGTTTGTCAACAACGAATGACAGGAATTTCCTTTCACCAACTTGCACGGGAAATTATTTTGCCATAGCCCGGCAATGAACCGAATTCAACTCTCACAAGCTAGTAATCTGCGATAGGCCATGAAAACAAAGAAACAAGAAATAGAATGAAAAGCAGGCGGTGACGCCGGAGCGCTGATGAAGACGGCCCGCGCGCGTCATTCGGTCATATGAGATTGGGCCAACGCGGTGATAAGCACCAGAGCCCAAAAGGGCAAAAGGTCAAATGAGGAAGGCAGTGGAAAATTGTGGAGGCAATTCAAACTAACTATACAGTGGGAGGACCGTGTATCGGTCCGAGGCAGAAGAAGAAGACGAAAAAATAAAACGACCATCCCAACCAACCGTGGTTTACGCCAGGAGGAGATATGGCGGCAACTATCACCCTCTACAGTCCTTCAATAAATCATACCATGCCACACTCTGTCCTCCACCGCCGTGCTGTAGTAATAGATGTGCTAGGATACTGTCCACAGCTACTGGGGCCAGGAGAATGGTCATTCTTGTTGCCCTATGGGCTCTGCGTCGGAAGGAACTTGCTCTAAAGCCTCAAATTGTGAAAAGAGGTGAACTTGGTCTTCAACAAGTTGTGTGGTTACAGAACCAATTCCTGTTTCACCAGCCGCTCAATCGCTCGACAACTTCTGTTTGCCCCAAACGCCTGGTCCGGCCCAGCTCAATGTCGCACCAAGGTGTTTCCTAGACAGATATTCCCTCTATTTCTCACAGAGGCTGATGAAGGCGTCCCCATATAGAACACTCGACGCGACTTGATCATGACTTCAAACAACTGTACGCCAGGCTGGTATTGCATTGAATACTATAAGGAATCAAAGGGTCATTATTGAGCAAGCTGTAATTGATAAGGCTTTCATTTTGAGTGTCTCCCCCCAATAACTTCCTATCCTTTGCGCCTTGTCGACGTAACAGTATTCCAATTTGTCTGTGTGAATCCGCCCTTATGAGGAGCATTGTAATCTAGCTCGCACTGTGTTGCCATAGGGTGATCAGGCCAAAGGCTTCTATATTTGTAAAATAGACCCGATCCATCATAAAGGGGACCAAAGGTATATGACAAGCCTCTGTGATCTTGCAGTGTTTTCGTTTGAATGACGAAAGGATCATCGTCAAAATTCGTAGGCTGCGGTAAAGATTTAAGAAATACAGTAGAGGGCTTGCTAGACTGGATTGTTACACAGCCAGTCGGATCAGGGTATTTGATCGTGCCAGTGACCACGTAGTGGTCCCCCCACGAGATGAAAGGTGTGGGGAATGTTCTGTTTTAATCAGTTGATTGAATTCTCAATAGCTATGCATTAGGGGGAACTATACTCACAATGTGGTGCTCAAAGTCTTACCACGAAGGCCTTGGTATGTTACTACATGTGTGCGAGTTCCATCGGCATTCACTGGTAGATGGAGATTTTTCGGAAACTCAAGGCTTGTGGTTGAGGTCCCAGCACGCATATCTATGATTGTGACTACCGTCACAGTAATATGCTCTGTAGTCACCGCCTGTCGGGCGTCAGCGAGCTCCCAACCCACCATTCCGGGAGTGCCGATTTGACCAATGACTTTGCATTGTGGGGTGCATTTAGAGCATGAATTACCGCAAGAACTGCCCAAAACCCCTTTAGGCGTCTGTCAGCAAGGAACGTAGTAAATATGCGACAGCGCCCACCTTTCAAGGAAATCTTAAAGAGGAATATTAAAATGCGCAATATGAACAGTACGGCCTTCATTGCAGAGCATAGATTGAGATGAACCGTGTGGAAGAAACAAAATGACCAGTAGGTCCGGCTCTCGCCATGTATTTATTTTATAAATAGAATAGGGCATGATTTCATCTTGCATCATATTGCAGCCTGAAAGCCTGCTCGCGCATGCCCTGTGGCTGAATCTTGCGGTGCCTGGTTAAATGGGCTCTCTTGGTCTGGGGATTCTATCAATCTCAAGCATTTAATACGTGGCAGACGGAATCTACTGAACTTTGTTTCACAGGCTGACCGCTAGTCAGAACCTACCAATGACAGCAGTACTAAAAGTTAGTCTGCCGATCAAACAATGATTTGGATCCGGGAGTGTGAGACCGGAAAGAACGGCATTTAAGACAGGAAAGATCCTTTAGCCGAAACTGAAGGCTGGCCGCCTAACGCCACCATTCCTAGTATTTGAAGCTGATCAACAATAGCAGGCTTTTTTATCTAGAATAGTTAGGCGTATAATGGGGGCTAAGCTAAAGTATTTGCCGATCAATCAGGAGTCGGGATTCCCCGGGGCGAAGTAAGAAGGTGTTTTGTCCTAAAAGCAGGCACTTTGAGATACTTCCGCCTTTTCTTTGCTTTTCCGGAGAAATGTACGGATGATCGTTTCAAAAGGTGTTTCCCTAAGCCAATGACGTCGCATTCATGGACTTTTTAGCAATACCTTGCACAGTTCTTGGTCAAAGGAGATTGATTGTCCGTTGAAGGTTCACTTGCTTTCCCGGATATAAGGGATCCTAAGATTCTTTGCCACTGGTTTTATTTTACCATAACTTAATCCCAAGACCCTTTCGCTGGGTATCTTTTAGTAAAGGCAGCTGTGGGTCTTTGCTGAGAAAAAGGCAAAGTGTGGCGCTTTTTGGGGCAAGACTATTGAGATGCGCTTCGACCCTTTTGTCGTCATCCTCACGTCACGATTGTTTCTGTATGCAGAGCATGTGTCACCGGTTTCACTATAGACGAAAGCTGACTTGAAAAACCCTAGACCATACAATTTTTACTTTAGTGGGAATTAACGGCCAACATGGGATTAGTATGCGCGAATATATAATCTGCAGGTATCCCGCCCAGAGAGGCGCATGAGTACTGCCCACTAAGAGCTATCATTGAATTCTCTTTGAAATTTCTTAAATGTGATTAGCCCAACATATGGATATGCCGTTTCAATTCCCTCCTTTTGTCAATATTTACTCGATTCCAACCATGGACATACCAAAATGGAACAAAATCCAACAAAATCATTCTCCAAGCCGCAAGGCCTAGAGATCGACGTTGAAGAACAACATACTGAAAGTTGGAGTAAGGCTAAAAGCAGACAATCAATTTTCAAGGTCACCAGAATTCAACTTCTCATCAATTTACTAAATCTGGCTCTTTTCGGCGTTGTGGTCATGTTTGTGCAGGCCACATTTGTCGGAGAGAAAAAGTCAAACCAGAAGGCCAGGCTGAGTTCTCTCTTAAAAATAAATGTCAGCACCACACTCACAATTGTGCGCGCTTCTCAAGGAATACTTTCGGCATTAACCTCGTTGGCTTTGCAAGACTCGTTCTCGTTTCTTCAATGGAATAAAATGAACAGTGCCCATGGCCTGCCATATCTCACCTTCTTAGCCATGTCACCGACCACTGGGGTTTCCGGTGTCTTCTCTCTCATGTCCTCTAAGTTTTCGAACACACTTACTAGAGCATGGGCTTCATTGAGGTATGTTTTATGTTGGCATAAAACTGGAACACATCTGAAAATAAGATACAAGAATGGCCCTTACAGGAATTCTTTGGGCGTCAGGCCTTGTCCTCTTCTGTGAGTTCGAGAATTGGGACGACTAGAGATTAGACGCTGACACATAGGTGAGTTAATACATCTTTGGTGACTATATATGACACGGTTCAGACTTACAACGCAACTGCGGGTGTTGGTGCTTTCAATGGTTCCTTAGTTCAACCCTTCATCAACTACACCCAGTCTCTTGCTCCAGATTATCCCCATCAAGTTCTTCCCTACTCATACTTCGCGGCTGTCTACACTTTGGTTGCTAACCCTCTGTTATCTGTCGTGACAGAACCCGTTGGCTGTCATGAAAGCAACTGCATCTCTTACCTGCTCACTGGAGGACTAGAGATGGTTACACCCTGGGCCCCCCAGTCATTGAAAGACTACCCGATGGTCAAAGTGAATAATGTCACATCGGTGCAATTGGAATTTTCGGATGGTGCAAGTAGCTTGTTCAACGAAGCAGATTGCGACATTTTTGGGCAGGCTAAATTGGCCATTGGCATTCGGGTATGTGTGACAGAAGACGCGGATAATTCCGGTTCTTTGAGAGCAGGTAAGGGTTTCTTTACAGTTATTAAGATGCAATATTCCAAAAAGTTGTAAGTAACATCAGTTGTAGGTCTATTTGTCTGCCCAAACGGCATAGATGATGATGCATGTCAATCGCCAAAGACCGCACCAAATATTTCAACGATGGTATCATTTTATACCCGACAAGCAACATTTGTCGCTGCAAGATCAAATTATAGTATCATGAGTCTTTCTGAAACCACGGTATGCCATATTCTAAACCAGTCTTATAAAGCTCCTGCTGAATCGTTGAAAGCTCCCTGTGAAGTTGGAAAGGATCGATATTCCTAACTATCGAGAGGCACTCAGGTGGCTTTTGAACTATACCGCTGCCGCTATACCTGGGCCGTCGTCCATCGCGGAAGGGTTCTGGAGTTCACAAGACCAACTCAAAGACTCCTCCTCCAATGGGATGTTGATGCAAAATTTCCAGAGCATCCTTGCCTTTCCTTTTTGGCTCTTTAACCCTAACAATTGGGGTAATGTAGACCTACAATTACAGGATGTAATAACAACATTGCCGCCAGAGTTTTACACAGAAGCATCCATCGTTGCTCCCTATACAAAGCTCAAATTTGACTGGAACATGTTTCTGATTTATATCACTCTTCAAGCTGTTTCTTTGTTATTCATTTGGGGAACTCTATTTTGGGTCTGGAATAGCTCAACCAATACTCCACATACCTCATCTTTCCCATTATTCGATGTTACATCGAAGGCGGAGGTAAACAGCCATGCATTTTATGGCGAGTGGCAAAGCATCACGAATTCCGATGTTATTTCAACTATGACCGGGTCGAATATCTTTACAAAGCGGAATCTGAGGGTTAGCTCTGATGGGAGGAGGTCTGGTAAGCTAGCAGCTGAAGATATAACAAGATAGAACAACAAACCTAAATTTCTTGGTCAAAGTAAATAGTAGATTATCTCCAGAGAAGCTTGATTAACCAATCTTTATAAAATGGAAAGATATTCAACTTGGCAAGCTCGTGATTGTGCCGATCGCCGGTTATCATGAGCTATCTTCGGATCCAAGCACAAGGTCAGCGCCGGTATTCCCACCGCGATGCGCACGAGCTTGCCCAAGCAAACCCCAGGTGTTGCTCAGAAGGTTCTATGTTGCGGTGGCTTTTACGAAATCAGACTTATTCAATGTCAACCTCGTGATTGAGCTTTTGGTTGTCAAGGTCCAAATTGCGAGATATGCGCCTCACTACATTCAACCATTTCAATGGATGAAGATGAAAACGCTCTAGAGATATTCGCAGGTCTGGTGCCGATATAAGGGTTGTTTTGAATCTAATAGCCTTGCTACATTCACAATGAGTCCATTGTATTTTGTAAGATACAAAAAGATGAAGCTGAAAGCTGAGATAGAAGATATGCATGCATCATGTCTTGGCACACGAAGACTTATCTCACAAACATCGGTGCTAAGGCATTCTCTCATCGGCTGACAATGTCAGTGGTGGTTCAAGGTGCCTTCATTTATCTTATTGTTTTGATCAAGAAAAATCACTCAAGTATCGGGACGCGGCGCGAATAATTTCACTCCGCTTCAGCACCAGATCTGGACGGGTGACCAACTAGTTATGCGCGGCGTCGCGAACTATCTGGTGCTACTGCAGGACGGGAAGCATTCAGGTCGCTTGCACAGCCAATTTAATGCGCGCCAAGGCTGTGCCGTGTGCCCCATCCGGATAGTGGCAAGCCTGATCCGCAATCAGCCAAGCTACTGTGCCGTGTTGTCTCAGGCGCGTCCCCCGCTACGAAAGTCGCCTTTATAAGAGTATAAGTACGTCGCTCTCTTGGAATTCACACCGCCTGTACCTGAAATCTTTCAGACATTGTCGGCGAACGACTTCAAAATGGTGACTAAAAACTGGCTCAGGGCTTCAGCGGCCTTGGTCGCTTGGGCGGCCACAGCCGTCGCCGTCAGCGTACCCGCCAACCTAGTCGCCCGTGCTGAGCTTTACGGCAACTGCCCGGGCGATCAAATCAGCGATGTGCAAAAGTTCGCCAAGGATTTGTCAAGCTGTGCCGAAATCTATTTCCCGGGATCGACCCAATTTGACAAGGTCCTTTCGCGGTGGTCAGCTTACAAAGCTCCGCATGCGAACATGGTCCTGGTCCCCTGCACAGAGAATGATGTCGTCAAAAGTGTACGTCAATGGCGCTTATTTCCGGGACAGAAGCAAAAAGCGGTTCGCTAACCTGCGATGGCGTCTAGGTTCAATACGCGAACAAGAAGAAGACACCCTTCCTTGCGGTCAATGCGGGCCATGGAACCATCAACACTCTAGGAAAGATGGGTTCTGGTATCCAGATTTCCTTGACAAAGCTGAGCAGCGTGAAGGTTTCCAAGGATGGCAAGTCTGCAACCATTGGCGGTGGCACGCGATCCAAGGATGTGACGGACGGTCTGTGGGCAGCAGGCAAGCAAACAGGCAAGTATCTTTCTACCCAGTACCTCATTTCAACTCTGACCGTGGCTCAATAAACAGTGACTGGCGTCTGCGAGTGCGTCAGCTACTTGGGACCCGCGCTGGGTGGCGGTCATGGCTGGCTCCAGGGTCACCATGGCCTCGTATCAGACCAGATTCTTTCTCTGAACGTCGTGCTTGCCGATGGCACCCTCAAGAAGGTTGATGCCAAAGATGACCTTTATTGGGGGATGAAGGGCGCCGGCCATAACTTTGGCATTGTGACGTCGGTGACTTCCAAGGTCTATGACATTGAGCGCCCCGGCTGGGCCATTGCCACATTGACCTTCAAGAGCGACAAGCTCGTTGCCATCTATGAAGCTGCCAATGCACGCTTCATCAATGGTAATCAGACTGTCGATGTCATCAACTGGTCCTTTTGGGTCAATGATGAGACCATCGATGCCGAAAATGTGAGTATCCAACTGTCTACCCATCTTTGTGTAGTTCATAATTCTAACCAGTCGACCGTTAGCCGGTTATTATCTTCCACGTCATGCAAGAGGGAGTCAAGGCTGTGGACCAGGTCTGGCTCAAGCCTTTCCTGAAGCTTGGTCCCGTGGCTACCAAGTACAAATCCGGAACGTACCGCGATCTTTCCACATGGACAGATCTTTCAGAGACCTCTCCTATTTGCCAACACATCGGACAGAGCAACCCACGATTCCCACTCTATCTGAAATCATACAACCCAAAGTTCCAAAAGGAGGCATTTGAGCTCTTTGCCAAGAACACCCGTAAGGGCTCTCCCTTTTACGGGTCGTCCTGTCTTTTTGAGGGCTATTCGATGGACGGCGTCCAGGCTCTGCCTCTCGGCGAGAGTGCCTTTCCCTTCCGCGACAACGAGATCCTCACCGTCATTATTGTCACCTACAAGTCTGAAGGAGACAAGATGGACAAGAAAGCTGTTAAGCTGGGAGAGGATTGGCGTAAGATTGTACACAAGGGATCTGGTATCCAGACCCAGCGTGTTTACGTCAACTACGCTTTTGGTGATGAGTCGCTTGAGGAGATTTATGGAGTTGAGCAGTGGCGCCAGAAGCGACTGAGAACTCTAAAGGGTAAATATGATCCCAAGGGCAAGTATGACTTTTATGCTCCTATTCCGTGAAAACGGGGTTCGTGGTGGCCATACGATATTTAAGGACTAGGTGAAGTGGTTTTGTTGGTGGGTCTTAAATAGTAACTGAAAAGTGTAATGAATCAATAAATAGTTTGTCAAACAACCTCCATCGTTAGCTTCAGTCCGAAACCCAAACATGGCACGTAATAGACGACATAAAATGAAATTAAAAATATCCTTCAGGTCGCATCAGGAAGTTATTTAAATTACCCAAATTGTTGTTTGGCGTGCTGGCTAAGATGCCAACGTCAGGGTGCAGGGTAAATAGATTCGACAGGGCCTAATTGGGGGCTGTCTCCAAAGGCGGACAGTGTCCATCACATGACACAGGCGCTATATTTCTTCTGTAGTTGATGCTTCGGTAATTAGTTGGGACCAGCAAGCTAACAGAACAATACAGCGAAAATGGCATCACCAGAGCAAATGCGACAACAAATAATGATGCAAGCCCGTCAGCGGCAGATGCTGATGATGCGACAGCAGCAGCAAGCAGCAGCTGGAGGAGCACCATTGCAGCAAGGCCAAATGGGAATGCAAATGGGAATGCAAATGCAGATGCAGCCCCAAGGCAAAGCCATGGGCTCAACTTACGATGATATTCCCATCATTGAGGCCAATGACGTCAACTTCATCAGCCAATCCACCTCAGTCATGTCGCCCTTCTTTTCTGCTTGTCAAAATGGCCCTCTGTCTGCCATTCAATCAACAATCACCTCCGATTCCACACCAGCTGTTCTGCACCGCGGCCTCACACTGGCTCTCAGTGCCGGCAACGTCGAAGGCGCACGTTTTCTTCTCGCCAACAGAGCGCCTATTGCCAGGGAAACAGCAGCACAAATCCTCTCAGCACCCACCGACCGGCAAATCCCCTTATTTGAGGTTATATCTGAGTACGGCTGGAATCCGAATTCTCCAGGCTTCTACGGCGCCGTCTTACTACCCAAAGTCGTCACCAATCTTCCGCTCCTCAAATGGTTCCTCGACCACGGCGCAAACCCCAACCTGGGTCCGCAGCGCGATAATCGGGACCGCAACGGCGCGCCTGAAACGGATTCCTGCGTCGCCCTCGAGTCTGCGGCATCTCGCGGGAGCGCAGAGGCTGTGCAGATGCTCCTCGACGCAGGCGCCCGGATCCAGAACGGAACGCCCTTGCACTACGCTGCAGGGGCCCGCCCGCCCGGCACAAACCCCGGTCGCGATATACTCAACAGGGAGCTCAACAGGGAGCTCGACATGGACAGGATTCCCGTCATGGAGCTGCTGGTGCAGCGCGGAGCAGACGTGAACCAGAGGACGGAATCCCGTCACATGGAGGCGCAATATGCCGTCGTCCACGCAATCATGGCTGGGGCCGTGGAGCGCGTCAAATGGTTGCTTGAGCACGGAGCCGACCCGCACGCAAAGGGTGCGTTTGGGAGCGCCGTCGAGTACGCCGGCTTTGCGGGCGGCGAGATGAAACGGATCGTGGACGAGGCTGTGGCGGCAAGGGAAATCAAGGAGTAGGGTTAATTGATGGAATTCTTCAATTTGTAACGTAGTGATATTACCGATAGTGCTCGTCAATGCCCTGCTGCAGGGCTGACGATTGTAATTTGCGTCGTGGTGGTGTGGTGGCCCATAAAATTAGCGTCGCATCAGTGCTTAGAGGCGGTCATAATCACTATATTATGGGGGATGATAGAATCCTTCAGAGTCCTGCGTGTTTGAAATATTCAGCCTAGGTGCTTTTTACTGTCTTTGATCATAGTGAATAAATTGTTTACATTACTCGTAAATCATCCTCATTTTCATTAAAATATGACTCGGTTGGAATGCATCAGTGGGATGCGAACTGCATGTGTGTGTGCGTGCAGTAGCCATCGGCAATCATTGCCGGTGTGATGCACGATTGAGATCAAGAACAACACAGAAACAACCATTTTTGGAATTGACGAGCGTCTCTTTCCCTCAACACAGAAACAACCATTTTTGGAATTGACGAGCGTCTCTTTCCCTCAATTCAGTAATAGCGGGACTTGCGATCGTAGATCAAGGGGACCTTTTTTGTTAATGGACTTCCAGCTAGGCGAGTTGTGGCACTCTGACCACTTGGGGGGATGTGAAACCACTAAAATCTTACCAGTTCAGTTGATGTGCATCCTTCGATGAGCCGTGCAGCCGGCGATGATCCAGGGCTGGGGTGATTTCGGCCCCCAATAGTTTCAATTGGTAGTTTTGAAGATGGTACCGGAGACTTTTCTCGCGAAAATTCAGCGTCTATCGCTGTATTTGTTGGCCCTTACGCGGATTTTTCCATAGAAGGATTCACCTCCTCTGCTTCAGCAAATCCTGGGTGTGTGGGTATGGTCATTTTGGCTGCAATCTCACCATGATACACGGCATTGTGACGGACGCACCGCCCACTTTTTGGGCCCAAGGCTCCCAGATCCATGGCAGAAAGTGGAGCAGTCCGGCATGTAGAGGTCGATTTGTCGGGATGAACGGGAGGAACATGAGGTCCCGACGTTAACTCGTATAAAACAAAAAGAAGTCGATCTCTCATGAATCTCTCGTAAACTAGCCCAACCAAGTCACTCTTTTGTAACCATAGTCATTCTTTTTTTGAGGGTATTAGACATGCGATCCGAGG
>JAHXZK010000017.1:0-110040 GCA_020975415.1 Calonectria hawksworthii | reverse complement strand
TCCGCTTTGTCCCACCGTCCCACACCACCACCAATAGCGTAGTTCAAGTACCGGCGACGCAGCACTTGGCCACCCCAACCCCCGAATCGCCTCGCTATGCCCGATTTTCGAGTCATACAGGACGGGCAAAAACAGGGCTGGAAAGAGAAGGTAGTAACAATCGCGATCAGATCCCCATCTGGGCAAATGGCAAACTCGCTATTTTTCCCACGAATTACGAGTAGGCTCTGGTAGCGAGTGGGAAGTTTTCCTTAGTGCCCGCCCAAGTGTATCCAGCGCCCCGGGACCGGTTCAAGACCGGATGGGTGAGCTATCCCTGAAGCTACGCTGCACTATGCACGCTCACGTACCTCGGGGTGCGCTGTGAGGGTGAGCGAGCTGCAACGACAACGCGCTCGTGTCCAATTTTTGTTTTAACCTGCCGGGAGCGAGAGAGAGAGGGCTCAAGCTTTCCAGTCTAAAGTTGCTTAAAATCCATCCCTTGCCTGCAGCGCTGGCGCCGGCGCCGTCACCGCACGCGCCTCGGCGTGGGAGGGGGAGGGAGGGAGACGGACAGACAGAGGGAAAGGCTTGCATCAGAGCAGCGATCTGCATGCGTGCCGCCGTTGTGTGGTGGCAGTGTTGTGACCGATGATGCTTACGGTGACGACGACTTGGCCCAAAGCAGAGCGCGCCAGCAACGGGGTTGCCGCTCTGCTGACGATGTTAAAGAGGGAACCACAAATGATCTCCGCGGATCCAAGAATGTTCTAACCGTGTCTCAATTCCGCGCCCCCCCGTGTCTACGATGACCACCTACAACCACCACCACAACCACCACTACCACCAATGCCGTTCATCCTCCGGGATATTGATGCGAGAGCCGTGGCACCCCCTTCCCTCTCGCCCCTCCTCTCTCGCCTCCTCTCCGCCAGTCAGTCCAATCCCAAGGCTTGCCTGCCCCAAGTTCCGCCCTTATGGTTGGGATGAGATGGGTAGTCTTCGCTAAAATAAAATAAAAAGTAAAGAAACTGTAGGGTACCCTTCCATACCAGGAAAAAGAAAAGAAAGGCGCAACGGCCAAAGCAAAAAATTTTCTCTCCCCGTTTTCTCTCCCTTGTTGCCCAACCCAACTCAACAACGCACCCGACAGGATGGAAACATGCCCTTGCTCCCATGCTGTCAAACCAGGGGCTTGTACCTTTGAATGAGGAAAAATCTAGTCAAGCTGCTAAGTCGCAGCCTCATTAGCCTGAAAGGAAGCCATCTGGTTGTAGTCGTAGCGCCTAGGTGGTCTCCTGTTTGATCGGTTGAACCCCCTCCCTCCCCCGATTTCCAACCCTCTGTAACCCCCTTGCGCATCGTCCCGTCCGCCCATCTCATCTGGCGGCGCGAGCAATTGCCCATCGCTTTCCCACCCCCTCACCTCCTCTCCCCGGCCGGACAAATAATTGAAATACACTAGGCCATCTGACAAGCTCGAATCAAAATGACAGGCGCCTTGCCTAATTAACTTGAGGGGGACCATTTGCTCGCTGAGGATGGGGCTGTCGGATCGGTCATCACAATTACAAAGCTGCTTCTATTCTTGGGGGCGCATTTCTCTGCCCTGATTCTTTTCTCCATGTGCAGGACATTGGTTTTTCTTTTTCGCTTTGTTTTGCATGCGCTCAGCTCCATTCATTTTGGAGAACGGACGTGTTGTGATTCCAAAACACAGGGCCATGTGTAAATGAGAGATGAAGCAGAATTGATGCGTTTTCTGGTTTCTTTTCTTTTTCTCCCCCTCCCCTCCTGCCATCCCCCTTGTTCCCTTTAACTTCCCGATTGGCAACTCCCGGTTTTCAGCTCTCGTGTGGGGAGGGGAAGGACCCCAAAAAAATCTCGATGCGGGTGTTCGTATCTCGGCAAGGATATGGTCCCCTAGCACGGGCTGCAGAACGGGTTGATGCGCACTCCCCATTCCCCTTTGGAGGAAAAAAAAAAAAAACGAAGCGCGATCCCCAGGAGCCCCAGGAGCCCCAGCGCTAAGCCAAGCAGGTTTGTTCAACTTGCCTGCTGCTGGGCAAGGGATCCATCGTCATCCTCTTGCGCTGGAGCGCCGTTGCGGATTGCGAACGACGCGGAAGCTACCACGTATCTCTCCCCTCGGGACGTGCAGGCATGCATGCATGCATGCAGATACACTAACTAGTAAAGCGGGCAAAACAGTCGAGGATGGGGCCCTTCATGTCTCGTAGGTACGTGGTCCGCTCAGAGTTAGGGAGTCTGGACAGCAGCAGGATTGCTGTGGTTGCGCATCCACCTAGTCGCGCGCATTGGACAACAGGGCAGAAGGAGAGAGGCTCGTCAGACGTTGTACGCGTGGGATCACAGGCATAAGCACAAGACATAGCGACTGACTCGAGGGATCGCAGGGCGTCAGGTCGGCCGCCAGTCATGCGCCCTCGTGCACAAAGATTAAAGAGGTGATGGAGAGTTGGCGCGTGCGGTGCGACGTGTGTGGTACCAAGGAGCTGGATTGGAGCCGAAATTGTTCGGCAGGGGTAGAGACAAGTGGTGATTGGACTTTTTTCTTTACTGCGTGTGAAATAGATTAAACTAATTTTGTAGGGTCTCTTTTATTTCCTCGAGACAAATGCCGAAAACAAGAAAGACTGGTGATGATCGTCCCGGACAATGAGCTTTGGGCATGGATCATGGTTTACGGGGGAGCGACGGCTCGCTGGTTGGGGGCGACGGGCTGGCGGGACGGACAAGACTCGCCTGTGGACGACGGTTAGATTTATGGGAATTAGCTTTGTCAGGGGCTGGGGTGCGAGAGAGCGGCAGGGTGCAGATATAAGATGGGATGGCATGGGCGTGGTGGTATTGGTTAGGTGGGGGCGTGGGCGATCTCGGGTGCATTGATTCCCTTTGGGATTCTGGCGTTGACGCCGTCCCAGGTGCCTTGTCTATTCAGTCCTCTAACCCGTCGGATCGGGCCAAGGTGCGGGTGAAGGCAAGCTTGAGCAAGGACCGTCGAAACGTCGGTGCTTTGGCGTGGCCACGCTCAGAGTGTGAAATGGCCAAGCTACGCCTTGCCCGTCGTCCCGCCCGCCAACGGGCTGGAATGTATGGAACTGTGATGGAGCTTATGCTTTGATTCTTTCCCCATGGCTGTTGTCTCCCACGGCTTAATGGCGTGTTCTCGGCCTCTTTCTCCTTGCTCTCGGTCGATCGGCGGGCCAGCGGGTGAGGAGACGATGATTTGTGCCTGGCGTCAGTGACATCTTGTGGTGAAGCTCAAAGTGGTCTGTTTCCCACACACTTTGGCTCTGACATCAAACTACCGACAAACTATCCACGCATCAGCCGGTTATGGTCCTGTGTACGAGGGCAGTGCCACCCTGGGAGAGAGGAGAGAGAGAGTCAACGAGGCAGGCACTTGCGTACATCGGGGTGCCACTTTCGTTTCGTTTCGTTTCATTCAAGCCCGTTCTAGTTGGGCCTAGCCTCTGTCCAACTTCAGGTCACGTAGCCGGAAAAAGCAACGTCCAAGCTCACTAGAGGCAGACTACACACCTAAACGGGCCACGGGCTGGACGGAAATCCTTGTTCGCGACGTTGGGTTGGTTGGTTTGGGCGTTGGCCGGTGATGAAGGCAATAAACGGCGGCGCCAACTACTGTACTGCCTCGCGGGAGGCCCTCGACCCGGGCCATGTCCCATCAAGCAAAAGGGCGCCAAGGCAAGCCAACGACCCGCGCCCCCTCCCTCCTAACCCACGAAGAAATGGGAATAGGGAACGAGGAAGAGGTCCCATTGGGCCGCGGGCACTGTTGACCCCGGTCGCCATGTCCAGCCGGACTGGCTATTGTGAGATGCGAAAGGGAGGGAGGGGCCAGAACAAGGGAGCAAGCATCAGCAGCTGCAGCAGCAAGCCAACATTGATAGAGGACAAGGGACAAGGGGGGCAGAAAAAAGACAAGGAACAAGGGACAAGGCGTATCGGCATGCCGGGTGTCGCATGCTGTACGGAGCAGTCGGTAGCCATGGAGGGAGAGGATGTACCCAGGAAATCGAGATTTGGCATCTGGATCGGATATGACAATGCGGTCGGTGCCCGCTTGCAGATCGACGTCGATCCTGCCCGAACCCCCAATCCCTCCATTCTCCATTGCCCACCATGGACAGCCCGGCACAACCATCACCACCACCACTATTCATCATTGTTCCCCCCGCCCATCCACCCAAATTCCCGGGAAGAAAGATAACACAAAGTAATAATAATAATTAGCTGTGCCCTCCCAAAAAAGCAAAACAATTAACCCCCGTTTCCAAATCCAAACACAGCCCACTCGGGAGCTTCGACTTTTATCCTTTTTGAAGGGCAACTCAATGACAAAAAAGAAAGAAAAAAACTCCCGTCCAATTCCCTTTCCCAAGGAGGTTGGGAGGGCCCTGTTTTGAGCTTAGCCTGGCCACCATTCCAGTCCCAACTCGACGCTTCTGTCCAAGGAGGGAAAACACCGTCGAAGGATGGCCCTTGCGCTGCTGCTGGCCACGCTTGGGATGGGACAGAGAAGTAATTGGCTGGCACGCGACGGGAAAAGTATGGGCAGGTTGAGCCTGCGCGAGGCGCCTCTCCCTCCCCTCTCCCTTCCCTTACGGCGTCCGCGGAAGCCAAACCCACCAGACGAATGTAAATCAAATCAAATGTAACGCAACCCGCTCGTACCACAAACTTTGCACCCCAAGATGAAAAAAAAAGAATTGATCACAAGCTCCGTGCCCCGGTACCATGATAAATAACGCCTTGCTCACAGTCCCCCGGTGGCTAGGGGGTGCGAGAGGGAACGAGTACGCCCGGGAATACTGGGATGCAGATGACCAGATGCCAGCCATTGTACCACCAGTCTGTCAGTGGCAAGTGAATCTGCACTACCCCCCAAACATTAGCGGCTACAAAGTTCCCCTGTAGCCTGGAACGGCCCCCTCCAAAAAAAAAAAAAAAAAGGGTCTGCCTGATCTGTGATGCCTCCTACAAGCAACCGTACTTATGTAGCGCAGATGAAAGACTGTGATTATGCCTAAATGTTCCAGTGTGCTAAACAAAGCAGTTATGCTGAGCCACTGTTGCCGTCTACATGTGGCCTGACGTAGCTTTGATTTGGGCTGGAACTACTTCCCGGCGCGTCGAATCCCCATTTGGTGGCGGCTGGCTTGCCAAAGCAATTATGTTATGACCTTTAATTCACTTCGTGTTCGAGGCACCATATTATGAGTAAAATGTCGGTGGTCTTTTGCCACTGTCAATTTGATAGATCTACTTATCACTGCATTCCTTCCGCTTTATGTAATATTGCGGTATGTTCATGTAATATACAGATTGTGGAGGATGTTATTCATCGCGTCCTTTTTTTCGCACCTTTTCCATCCCATGTGACCCTGCTTGTTGTAAACATGATCAAGTGTATGTACTTTTTTTTACCCCTTTGCTGCAATCGTAATATCACGCTCCTTCAGTGGAGCCAGAGAAACTCTGTGGGTTGACTCAGGTCTGCGGACTTCCAGTTGGCCTCTTGGCCACCCGGAGCTCGGCGCGAGTGGGTCGACGTCTGTGGGAGTGGTTGAGTTGCCCATTACAGGTAGCCAACCACGAAGTCCCTGTCCTACCCCGGTGCGCTGGGCTCCAGCCGCGATGATGCGTCTCGTATCCAGGAAGGTACCCGGACATGGGAGAGGAGGCGATGGCTGGGCGTCGCCGGCTCATCAACCATTTTATCCAAGAAGAGCAGCGACGTTCATCCGTGAGTCCTTGTCGGAAAGCGACTGCTGTCGTAGCTGTAGATGCTGCTGTGCAGGAGAGTTTGGCGCTGTAGGCAGCTGGGTTTGTGGTACCATCGGCGGCAGCCGAGGTTGAGATTCGCGCCTGTCCCCAAAGGGGTGCGAGGCCAGAGAGCTTAGGCTTGGGAGTTTAGGGTCGCCTGAAGGCACAACTGCTGCAGTGCGTAGGGGAGGAAGCTCAACAGGCACATGCAGCGCCAAAGTGTGTCGGCCTGGTGATGTTGTGTAGTTGGAGCCAGAGTCTGACTCGGCAGATTCTGAAGAGCATGGGGATGGTAGAGGAGCCTCTACCCAAGGCATTGGGTGTCGGTGGCCTTGGCCCTGTTGGGAGCCAGCGCTCCTGGGAAGTGGAAGAGCGGGTGTTGAGATGGAGAGGCCTGCTCTGTTGTAGTGCTCATCGAAGGTCTGTACAGCTCGTCGGCGGTCTAGTCTCTTGCGTCGGTTCTGACTTCCATTCCACCAGTTCTTGACTGCATTATCGCTGCGTCCATGAAGTCGGCGAGCAATCTCAGCCCATCGCTTTCCAATCTCGTGCACAAGGCGCTCAATCTGGAGACCTTCTTCTGGAGTGATGGGGTCATGGTTCAAGGTTGGCTTCAGGTTCTGGTGGTAGCGCTCGCGGCATTGCTTTGGAGTCCGTGAGCCCAGTGTCTGGGCGATCCGTACCCAGTTGAGAGGGCCATGTGTTTGAACGAGTTGCATCAGATAAGCGTCTTCGGCATTGGACCAAGGTCCTCTTCTGTGTGTCGTCATGTTGTGTGGTAGTGTATGAATGCTGGAGGAGATGTGTAGGTTGGTTGTGGTAGGGTGGTCGACTTGGTTGTTGTGAGAATTAGCTGGGTGTCGGGATGTGTTGCTATTGATATAGATGTTGATGAATTAAAAACAGAGTAGTTGAGAAAAGGTGATATTGACAAGGTCTTATACACAGCGCAAACAATGGTGATGGTGCGAAGAGATTGAGTAATGAAGTCTGAGGATGGTCTTGGGCCAAGAGGGAGGGAGGTGAGGTGATGAAATATCCGTGAGGACAGGATGGGGCTGATGGGGTCAGTGAATGGCATGAAGCGTAATGTATGGGGAAAAGCAAAGTCGTGGCATGGGGGGGTGAGTTACCAACCTTACCACCCTGACGACAAACTTTCTCGATCTGCTGCTAGGATGCCGCTGTTGAGATAGATGGGCGGGCCAAGGATGGGGCAGGCGGCGTTTTCTGCTAGGGCAGGGGTGGACGGGGACGGGGACGGGGTGTGCGTAGAACCTGGCGTGGAGATATCTAAGGGGTGGGTGGAGGGGTGAAGGTGTCAAGGTTAGTGGGCGGGATTGTAATTTTTTCGGGGGGGGGCATGGAGACGCAAGGTAAATGTACCAAGGAGGAAGGCTGGCAGGATATTGGACTGCATCCGGCTTGCTGGCGAGTGACAAGCTGAGTGGGCTTGATCGTGGCACAGTGGTTGGCCAGGTGGATTGGATTTGCGGCGCTCGGGGGGGGGGGGAACGTTCGCCGGATGCGATGACCTCCGCTGTGTGGTGGACGATGGGTGATGGACGATGGACGACCCATCATCATCTCGCTCGCACCCAGTAGCTACCTGTCCCGCGGTGGGCTAGCCTCTCCCTCTCGACAACTGTACGTACTCGGGACGTGCGTCCAGGTCAGGTCAACGCTTCATCGACGAGTGCCCTCGGCGGCTCGCTGCCCCGGATGCAGTGATGCAGTGAGACTAGTGCCACGGACGGGCCAGGACCGCAAGGTCTCAGAACTGCCTGCACCTGCACCGCCCGAGAGACCGGTGCGAAACGCACTGAAGACAGCTAGGCGGGATTCCCGGGCGTCGCCGAGAGCCCCCATCTCAGGTGAAGCAGCGAGAGGAAACGAAACAAAAGGCGTCTGCCAATCTTTTAGCCGTCAACGGGAATCGTGATAGTCCCGGTTCCAAGTCCTTGGTCTCACGACCGAGCATCCCAGCACCAGGCTGCTGTTAATTGTCCTGCCTGGACGCGTCTTTCATTTGCTTGGATTGGATTCCTCGCATGGCGGTTCCAGTCGGGCAGCCACTTGCCCGCTTGCCTCCCTCCGTCCCCAAATTCCTCATCCGACCATTCGATGTGATCTTGAGATGCAGCAGTTGGCTTTGTGGGTCATCTGCAACTGTGAAGGAAATCACCGTCGTCAAATCCGGCGCTGTCAGCCATGAGGCAGCATGGTGGAGTGGCAGCTTGTCATCGCTGGTCGGTCCATTCTGGCCGGACCTTGCCGTATACCAAGCCACCATCCCACGCCTCACCCAGCGTCTCTGAAGCCCCTAGCTTACTATTTTAGCTTCTAGCCTCGCAGACTGCTCTCGTCGACCCCGAGTCACGCAGAGCAGTCAATGTTGAAGCAAAGTTTGGTCTGGCTCTCGTCAACAACGCCTCCGTCTTTGTTGTTTCTCAATCCGTCCATGCTTCTGGATATCGGTCCATTCGTCGGCCTACAGCCGATCCACCAGGGCTCCGGGCAACATCTCACGATTGACTCTTGCGCGGCTTCGAGTTTCGTCCGCCCCTGGATCGTGCTTGGACGGTCTAGCCACGGTTGTCCGGGCCATGGTGTTTGAGAGAGGTGAGGGAGCAAGAGGCAAACGAAGCTGCAGCAGAGTGGACGGACGGGGAGAGCAATCGTGGATCGTGTGAGAGCTTGTTTGTTTCCAAGGTGCCCAGTGGTCGCCGTTGTGGCCTCGCATCCTCATTCACCGTCACCATCGCCGCCAGCGTCAGCGCCATCGCGCGGTGCACGTCTAGCTGGGGTCGGGGACCGGGGCCGGGGGTCGAGGCAGGGCGATCATCGTCAACGGGTGGCTGCTGGCTTGAGCCACCTGGTTGGGATCGTCGTGCCTTCGGTCGGATCTGTGGAGGCGCTTCCGCTTCCGCTTCAATCGCAAGGCTTGTCGGTTGGGGCGCTGGGAGGACGGAGCGACAAGCCTTGTCGAGAGGTCTCCTTGGCACAGTTTGCGCTGAGGTGGTGGAATGCCAGAGCCTGACGATGACTCCATCGTTGGCACCGTGTACATTGCACCAATTGTGCCTGAAGTAACGTGCCATACCTGACTCGCTTCACACGCCACGATAAAAATGAGGCCTATTGCCGGCCTAGACTGGAGAGTTGATATGTCATTTCAAGCTGCCATCGTCTGATCTTGCCCTGGGGCTTGATCCGCCATGCCACAACATAGCTTGGAACTCAGTACAATCCGTGGCAAGGACCGAGCGTGGGAAGATGCCCATACCATGTGAGATACTGCCGCATCATACCTTTGGGGAAGTGGGAAAAGAGGCGTAGCGGTTATGGCAGACTGCAGTTTCCGGTCAGCAGGTTGAGATGCACAGCATGCCGCTGTCGCTGTCGCCTCGCCTGAGGAGACTTCAGCTACTCCGTAACTGGCATTTAGAGATGCAATCCCTAGCACATACACTAACCTGTCGTAACCTGTCAGCGAGCGAATCTTAGCCTACGATACTGACAAATTGCCCGACATTGAAAACACAGACACGGCATGCCGTCGTCCATGCCCATGCCCATGTCCATGCAGCACAAGCAAGCACAAGTACCAACGCACTCCAGCACCCCCTCCCAAGGCCTGTCTCTCATCTTGGTTGTTGAGCTAGCACGCGCACCCCCTCCCCACCTCACCCTCCCGCGCTGTGACACGCCCCTGGTTCCGGCACGAGTCAACCACAGGGATCGCCGGGCGACCAGATGACGCTGCTGCCAATAGTCTGCATCTCCGCCCCGGCGGTAATGGACCCCCCCTACCCGAGGGCCCCTACGGCCACTAAAAGCAAAAACCGTTGTGGCGTCAGGCTCCCTCAAGCCCTAAACCAACTTTGGACAGGCCAAGCGAGCCCGGCAACGGTTTTTCAGCTCAGCACAGCTCAGCCCGCTTCTCCCAGTTGGGCTGCCTGTGCTGGCCACAACTGGGTCATGGCAGCGTGGTCCAATCCCGACCTGGTATCCCCTGCACTGCACTTCAGCTGGCTCGCCTGCTCCTGGCGCTTAGTCCAAGACACCTCTAACTCTTCCGGGGAGCTCTCATGACTACCAGTGACGGGTAACGGGCGACTCATTTACGTACCATGGCGTGCGTGTGTCGCTGTCGTGGGTTAGCAACCGGATCAGGCCACCCTGTACTAACCTTTCACCTGCGTCTTGCATCCTTCGTTACTACTCGTAGCCCATCGCGCATAGTTTCATGTATGATGTGAGTGAGTGAGTGAGTGAGTGAGTGAGTGAGTGTGAGGAACGAGGACGTACTTGAGTAGCCATGACTGTCGGCCCAGCCAGCCAGCCACGATTACCTACGCACCTCCGCGCCTACCTCCCTGCTATACTTATCTAGGTAGCTAGCGATCCAGGGTATCTAATAATTAAAGAAAAAGTCATGTAACTCGCGTTATTCTTGGAAATCCCATCCCAAACATGATCTCTGGTCATGTATGAGCTTTCTATCCACCCCCTCTACTTGAATCAAAGGGCCATTATAGAAGCAAGCGAATAAGCAAACAGGCAAGTGACAACTCAAGGAATCCAGCACATCCACCAGGATCAGTCCAAATCCATGCACGCCAAAACTCCCCCTCCTTCTCCGTGTAAACTAGAGGAGCCTCCTCATCGTTCATCGACCTCCTCTCATCCATTCGTCCCGTACATACATTCAATCGTCATTTATGGGAGACTTGGCGAGGCCCCCAATGGACTGTTTAGCTCGCTCCTAGTTCTCTCATCATCTCCGTATTCATAGATGGATATCTCCACTCTCCCCGGTGACCCAACGCCGCCATGCTTCCTCGTAGGCCATTTCCAAGTCGGAAACCCACCGATGTGTATCAAAGAGTCCGCAGCGCCACCGTTCATCCCAGAGCAATTTTCTCATTTCAGCTAGTCGGCCATGTCCCTCTCCATATCCACCATCCGCCAGTGTGTAGCTGAGCCCACTCGCCAGTCGCACAGCTCTCTGCTCATACTCGGACTCGTTTCCAGCTATGAGCTCGGTAGCGATGTGCTGACCCTCTGGAGATTTGGGCAATGCGCCCTTGAGAATTGAGGCTGCCATTCTGGAGCACATTTTGTAGGGGTAGCGGGGAAGTGTGAGGAGAGGTGTGCTTGACCATAGCACATCCGCCGCTGTGGTGTGCGCGTTGCATTCTGGTGTGTCGAGAAACAGATCGCAAACTCGCGCACGGGAGATGTGCTGACTTTTGGGTGCGACGTCTGTGAAGATAAGACGGCTAGCGACTTCAGACCCGGCCCATGCTTTGGCTGTGCGCCGTAGGTTTTGTTCACCTAGTTCAGGGAATCGTAGAAGCCAGAGGATTGCTTTGGGCACCTGAGCTAATATTCGTAGCCATGATCGGAAAGTTGTTGGTTCAATCTGGATTTGATCAGCAACGCTACAAGCACAAAATCGAGCCAAGTAAAATAATTTACCTTGTACAATTGATTGAAGTTTCCCATGATGATGATATCGTCGGGGAGGGCAGGGAACAATTCTTTGCGCATCTTCCAACGACGTCGTTGCTCTTCTTCCCATGTCACTTGTCGTTCACCTACCTCGGAGGATTGGGCATGATCGCAACAGAAGAAAGTATCACGGCAGAAAATAATATTCTCCGAGTACATCCAATCATCTCCATCGCCCTCAGTATCATCGTGGAACACGTCCTCGACCTCGACTTTGGAACGCCAAGGTCGAAGTGTCTCATGCGGAATCGCTGTGCTATCTGCAAGAATGTAGTCACACCACTCCGCTCCTAGCGTCCCTGCAAACCCCATAAAGGACATTTGTATAGGGGCGGGGCGGGCGGCGAAGATTTCGTTTCTGGCTCCTCTTGTATAACCGTTGAGGTTGATCAAAATGTGAATCTCATCTTTGATGATTTGCTCGACTAATTTGTCTGAAGGCCAGCTGCTCACATCTCTGAATACTGGAGCCTCTCGCTCAATCTGTTGGCGATGGACAGACTTGTCACTTGCAGTGGTAGCATAGCAAAAGGCTCGAGCACGTTGTGGGTTGTGGAGACCGAAAACAGATTGCATCCTAATACTGAGATTAGCGGTGGAAAAATTGTGACACAGTGAGGGTTGTAGCATACAAGTGAGCCAAAGGATGGTTGTTGAAGTCGGATGATACATATCCCACATTCAGCTGAGGACTCGGAGGTGGAGGGGGCGGATACACTGTTGATGGGATCCAGGGCAACCGAAGAGTCGAGCAAGATATTCGAACAGCATTGCGCTGCGAGATGACACGGATATCTTTAGCAGAAAGCGGGCATGTAAATGTATGAAATGGAAGAACAGTGGGGGCTGAGGGAACGCTCAAACTGGCGGGCAATCGTGGCCGTGCATAAGACGAGGCCGTTTCGGCACCTAACACATAGCGATCGCGATACCATTTCCGTTGTATAACCTGGGTAGCGCGTTCCACAAGACGGACGACGCGGGACCCTTCCCAAGGCTTCCCAGCCCAGTCACGCAGTGCCTTTTCAGGGTAAAACGAGTTTGAAGAACAATGAATCCCCGTTTGTTCAGCCAAGGCTGCGATGTTTTTATCATCGAGGATGCCTCGTCCCCAGTGAGAGGCTTCGGCTAGTTGCTTGCCAATTATATGAACAACCCGACTAGTAAGACCGCTCTCATGGCCGACGGTCCGCGCGTCAACCAAAAGTCCTCGGTCGTCGACGTGCCAGCGATCATATTTTCCAGATTGAAGGATAACTCCGCCACGACCTCTCCAGTCGCAAACAGAATTCAAGGCTGTCGATAAACCGCACACAGCTTCGGCAAACTCCGGATTAGAGGTCACAGCTCGTTTGTAGTATCCAATAGCATCACTTATTCGACCTCTGTCTTTGACCGCATTGGCCAAGTTTGTCAGGGCAATGTCGAAGTTCCCATCGCATGCAACGGCCTGCTCATACATCTGGATGGCCAGATCCAGTTGACCGATGTCTTTCAAAAGGCTCCCAAGGTTTGTATGGAGGTGAACGTGTTTGGGGTCTAGCCGTAGCCCGTAGTGGTAATAGGCCAAAGCCAGAGCGAGACCACTGCCGGGTATAATGCCAGGAATATTTGGCGGAGGAAACATGTCAAGATTCGGGGCCTGAGAATTCGAGGCGGATTGCTGCACCCCTGCGAGAAGAATTCCGACATTATTTGCCGTCGAAGGGCTTTCTTGGAGGGACAACGACAGGTAGTAAAGTGCTAATATGTCTTCAACACCAGAAGGACGCCGTAGAACGTGCGGACTCGCACTTCCTGTGGAGAGAGCATCTTGGAAGATCTTGGCAAGGGATAGTAGAGAATTACTAGTCGTTTGTACAGCAGCGCGTTTGGTAGTACCCTCGGATACATATCGAAGACCTGGGAGGTCCCCAGTACCGCCAAATACTAGGTGTGCGGTGTGGCGAGCTCTTTCGGGAGGTAACAACAAAGGTTGGCGAGGGCGTTGGCGGCGGTTATGTGGGGCTGGTGCTGGTTCTGGGGGTGACAAGACGGTTTGGATACGACGAACAAGGTCCTGGATGCCAGTCATTTGACGACCAACACTGATCAATACAGCCTCTTCAAAGGCCTCTGATGCTCCTCGAACTTCTTTCAGGCTGTAAAGCATGGTCCCCTTAGCATGGATGAGGGCAAGGATCCGGCCATTCTCAGACCCAGGAATAGCATAACCACTCGATCCAAAGCCAGGAGTCTCTGCTTCGCCCCGTTGAGGAGCAACTTTGGGATGCTGCGCCTGTTTCAAGTCAGCAATTCGGAAATTATGAGACATAGTGGTTCCAGAAAGGATCTCCTGCGGGTTATCGCTGGGTGGTAACCGAGTTGGCTGTATGGGTCCAGTTGATGACAACCTCAACGCCTGCTGAACGTAGTTGATGATCTCGACGGCTTCCCTACTTCGTTGCTTGTATAAAAGCCCGACGAGATGCTCGGAAGCCTCTAAATAACTGGGTTGCACTCTGACGGCTCTGATCCAGTGTTGTTCGGCCTCATCTTGACGATTGAGGCAATACAAGGCGGCAGCCATATTTGTGATTGCCTCGACGTGACTGCGACAGAGTCAGACACCACGGAACAGCCACTTGACAGTTCTCCTGGGACAAGTCTTTACCTCGAGTCAAGAGTAATGATCCTCGAGAACCATTCCAATGCTTCTTCGTATTGTTCCATTCCATAATGCAAACATCCTCCGAGTAATATTCCGTCGATCCAGTTCCAGCCGCTTTGTTCGCAAAGGTTGTTGAGCATTTCGAGTGATGATTTTGCCATGGCAAATATTGACACCTTGGCTCCAGAAAAGGAGTGGTTAAATGATCCTAAAGACTGGGTCGCTCCATGATTTACCATATGGTAGTTTGGCCCGGAGGGCCTATCTGAATATCTAGCAGAACCCCCTTCGCCGGCGACCAATGTCCTCAATAGAGGTTTTGGAGGTTTGGGATAAACCAACAACCTTGTTGATGCGCCAAGCCCAGAGCCTACTTTGGAATTTGGTGACCTTCTTGATGTTTGAAGATATGCGATTAGGTCCATGTAGCTTCTGTGAGCTTGTGATAACACCTTATCACGAAATCCCTGCTGGGATCCGTAACTAGCAGGGCGTGGGCGGTGTTGGATATTTCTCACATCGTGACTTGGGCCTTCGACGTTTACACGCGCAGGGAGTGACGGGTTGAACGCGACGTCTTGTTCGAGGGCGCCATCAAATGGCAGGTGTTGCAAATATTCGGAGCTGATGGGGTGAGGCGCTAGTCCAAAATCTCGCTGGGCTGATCTAGACATGTGGATGGGATTCCC
Organism: Calonectria hawksworthii; assembly: GCA_020975415.1. Taxonomy (NCBI): domain Eukaryota; kingdom Fungi; phylum Ascomycota; class Sordariomycetes; order Hypocreales; family Nectriaceae; genus Calonectria; species Calonectria hawksworthii. Next base: position 95,394 of record JAHXZK010000017.1, on the reverse strand, counting down.
ATGATTCCAAGGCAAAGGTGTTGTTTGCATCGGAATTTGCCCAAACGGCAAAGAGTCGTTCATCACTACTGGGGGTGGACAGAAGGCGCGAACGTTGTATTCATTAGCCCTTAGAAGGGGTTGGTAGAGGCTCGGAAACATCCCTGAAGCGTCGCGATATGACACGGGCAGTTGTTGTCGGCCAGAGGGAATGGCGCTGTGAACATTCTGCTGAAATGCTCCGTGGTGCAGTGGCACGTCGCCGTGGACCGGCCATGGCATGCCGCTTGGATGAATGTGCCTACCATCCTCATCAAGACCTAGATTACTAGGCGATGAGGGATGAACAGTGGTCAGGCCATGCGCGCGCAAAGAGAGAGCCTGCGGGGCTGTCGGAAGGAAAGGCGTCGACGTCACAGATCTTGGTAAGACCAAGTGTTTTAATGGCGGCGGACCATGCGAAAGAGGGGTAGGCGATCCATCGTAGCCAGCGTCGACGGTACCGTTTGGAGTTTTTCGACGAAGATGATGCTCGGGATGTGACGGGTAAAGGGAGCTGGAGGAGGCGGGGGTTCGTCGCGATGGTTGAGAGGTCCGGATGGGAAACGACCGCTGATACAAGAGGGCACCGTCTGGCGGATATGCGTTGTTCATCAACGAAGCTTGGTTGATTGGGAAGGGGGCGAAAACATCGAGATTCGATGGGGGCGGCGTCACCGCGTGAGGGGGCATCTGGAGAAGAGGCAACATGACAACGGGGTATCAGAGAGAACAAACAAAAGCGGGGAATCCAAACAAGACAACGCTGGTATATGATGGTCGTGCATGGCCTGTTGGTCAGGGAGCATGATTAAAAGGGTCGTCAATGTGGGATGGTGAAGCGATGCTCAGATTGCTGACGGTCATTTGGGGTTGGCTGCATGGGCGAGGACAAGGCCAACGCCGAAACACCACCGCCACCAGGGCAGTAGGACTCTCTGCCTTTCTCTCCAGCCGTTCCAGCCTGGCAGGCCGTCGATGGTTGCTGCCACAAAGTCAGGATAGCAGACCAAGAGGTCGGCGCAGTTAAGGAAGCAGCGTCGGAACAGTCGGTAGAGTGGAGCTCAAGTTTCGCATCAGAAGTGCGAGCTCGCCGCCATAATCTTGGAGGTGGAATCTGTGGTGCAAGGTGGTACCTTAGGTAGATTAGTGGAGTTGAAAGTGTGAACGAAGGCCGGTAGGCACGGAGGCGGGCGAGGCTCCACCTGGAGAACGGCATCGCTGAGGTAAGGCGCCTGGCGCGACACGCCGCGCGCCGTACTGGTTGGTTGAGAGTACGTACCACTGCCTAAAATATTACTCGCCCTGGCATGCGTTGAGCCTGAATACCTTAGGCAAACGAATGTCTAACGTCTGGGAACGCTTTGACAATTCGCAAAAGCAAAACAGGGTATAAACAGGTTTTTTTTTATTACTCACGGCATGTCCCCACAGCTTTGCAAGGCATAGATGCACCACTTGTATGCCTTGGCGGGGAGTCGCAATCGCGTCGCAATCCATTCAATAGCAGCCAAGACCAACGAGATCGGGATAAAGCTCGATTTAGTCGCTTAGCGTGTGATCTACTCCCGTCAAAGCTACATGTCTACACAATTATTGGTGGCTGAAGTTGCAACTCTCCCTAAACGGTTAAAAAGAAAAAAGAATATAAATAGTCCTGCAGCGCGTTGGGTCTCATGTTCTAATCCAAGTACGAGCATCGACAGCGTTCCTGTCAGTCTCGCTACGTATTAATGCAAAAATTTAAAGATTGAGTACTCCAGTCATCTTTCAATTCAAACTGGATAGTGGTTCTGTGGGCCGTGTTGATGGACCTCGACATTCATGGTGGCTAAGGCCAGAATGCCGCGGTGAGTATAGGGCCATCAAAGAATGAGTTGATCTTCCTTGCACAAAAATAGAAATATACCACAGGGCAGTTTGGTAGATCTCGGAGTGAGTCAAGGGTCGGAATTGGTCGGTTGCATTTCACGCATCGGCATCGTTCACCTGCAAAGGAAACAAAATTTGGGAGGGATGGCACTTGTTATTTTTTTGACTTCTAAGTGCAACTTCTTTACTCCTCGGGGACTATGGCCAAGGTTAGATGGGCAATTAAGGGAGCAGTATAGAAACTTACTGTCAATCTCGCCGCTGTTGATGGCATCGATGATAGCCTGGGGAGGCTTGCCATCAACCTGGCATCCCACACTGTAGGCGGTGCCCAGAATCTCCTTAACGGTACCCGAAAGCTCCTTGGCGAAGGACTTGAATCGCATGGTGCGGGCGATCTCGATGATCTCGTCGAGGCTGACAGACTTGTTGTGCTTGATGTTCTTCTCCTTCTTGCGGTCACGCGGGGGCTCCTTGAGAGCCTTGATGATGAGGGACGAAGCGGTAGGAACAACAGAGACGGCAGCCTGACGGTTCTGGATGGTGAGCTTGACAGTTACGCGCAAGCCTTTCTGTTTTCTTGTCGTTAGCCAAGCGCCGCGAAACATCCGATATCAGTTACGAACCCAGTCACCAGTAGCCTTGGCGATATCTTCTCCGACCTTCTTGGGGGACAGACCCAGAGGACCAATCTTGGGAGCCAGAGCAGAGGAGGCACCAACCTCACCACCAGTGGCTCGGAGGTGGATCACCTTGATCTCATTGGGGTCCAACTTGGGAGCTGCACCGATTGTCAGCAAGAATCAGAGGCAGAAACACTGCTAACTTACGCATTTTGAAGTATTTGGGATCGGCAGAGGCTCGTGGTTTGCGTACCGGGCGGAATTGGCGAAGGGGTTGAGAAGAAAAGAGAAATGTTCGCCTGCTCAGAATTAAAGATAAAAAAATAAGTGTGTGCCCCGCCGGACTGCCCTAAAGGCCAGGTTCCGGCAGGGGTAAGCGCGCCCGCACCATGCCTCAGGCAGGGTTTTGCGTTTCGATCACGTGAGGCTAACTCTTTGGAACATGGTATTACACGAAAAGTCCATTGCTGCTCTATGCTCTACGGATTGCACTTTTGTGAAGCGCTCCCAGTGAATTTCAGAAGCTGGGGCTTAATCCATTACATCCCTTCCCCCCATTCGTTTTTATGAATAGACTTACACGATCTTGGCCTAATTTTTTTTTTCCGGAAGCAAACCATCTCCTAGGGGTTTCATATTATTGCCAGTGTAGCAAGGGCGTTTAAAGTTCCTGGCTAGCAGACTCCGTGCAGGAAAAGAAAAAATTTAGACCAGAGTTGTCCTCCCAGATCACGAACCCGACATCTTAGGTAATCTTAGTTCGTGCCACTCACAGCAAGCCTAAAAGAGTACAGTTAGTACAAAACATGACATCGCAGCAAGCAGGGGGATCTTACTTCATGAGGTGATCCATGAATGTCTGTAGGGATACGTCATCTGTGAAAATTGTTTGGGCCGTCGTGGCGCCTACGCCACCGTAAGGGCCGGTGGTGTGGGTTGTTGATGGGTTTAGCTTAGACAACAAAAATCTAGCCTGTGACCCACCAGCATCGCATACAATGAATCGAGGCAGAGGGAACCTGTCAGTGATAAGGTCCTATGTGACATTAGCGACAGTTCATTTTATGAAAGATTACAACTTACTCGGGCATCCTCCTTTGGTTGCTCCAACAGGGTGGAAAAGTTCTCATAGCCCTCTTGATCCTGGTATCCTGCTTTCCTCCACTCGGCGATGGTCTCACCATGGAAAATGAGAATATGGAAGAATGTATCCAGAAGTAGCACATGCGTGGGTTGAATTGATGCCGAATCCAACAGTACAGGCTGTCCGCCGTCCTGATCGAATGTGTACGAATCAAGGGTTGGCTGAATCATAACCAACGAATTGCTGACATCTTCGTGGTTGAGAACATGTCGGTAGAATGCTGTCTCGTCAGGAGAGTTGTTGAAAACCTGCAAGAACTGGCTTCGTCGAAGATGGAACATGAATTGAGGGTACAAGGTGAAGTTCTTCTCGAGTCGGAATGAAGACGGGTCATCCTTGCGATAATCCGCGAATCTCGAGCAGAGACGGATCAGCATTCGATCAACCCATCGCAAAACGTCTGGACCATCGTCTACTTCTGCCTTGAAAACAGCAATCCTAGACATGAGAACAGCAGCTGCTTCTTGATCAAATGACTGAGCGATTGCTGGGTCGCCTGCCGGGCTGCTCAGGTTTCGAGCAATGGTCGTTACTCGAAGGTGAAATTGTCCGGATGAGTGTTGGTAGTATGTTAGGAATTGCATCATTCCCTTCTGCGGCGCCTGTTGATGAGTGGCAGGGCCTTGTCCCGCGATTTCGAAGTAAATTCCATAGCTGGATTTGGGATCAATGCCGCACATCTTCCAAGAGCAAGTATTGCCAATGCCGCATTCGGTTTCTCCGACAGAAATCGACTTTTTGTTTAGAGAGACAGCATGTCCGATCAATCCAGTTACCTTGAGCTCCTTTGTGGTGAGCACCTCTAGGACACCGTTGAATCCCATCAAAAGATTGTCATCTCCATCCTTCTCAAAGATGCGCACAAACGATTGCTTGAACATGGACGATGTAAAACTGTCAGTGAGGATCATATGACCACCCGTCGAATTGCAAAGTCCCTTCATCTCCAGGAGACCAACTTGATCGAGACAACCAGCAAAAATGTCGATAATGTGGCCGTTGTGTGCCGTGCGCTTAGCGAGGTTCTCGTAGAACTAATCCGGCCCTTGTCAGTATACTACTCAATTGCCACGAAACAATAGACTCTACCTTTAGCGCCTTCTTGTAGTACTTGACATTGTCCCGGTCAATGTCGTGGTGAGATCGAATTGGCTCTCTCAGCTCAGGGCCGACGACCATGCCAGGGCCCTCTGTAGCAGGACCACCAGCAAACAGCATAATGCGACCACCCGCGTTCTGGAAAGACGATTCCATCAGGCCAACAGCCACGCTGAGGGCAACACCAGTACATCGGAGGCTACGGCGATCATTTGCGACTGGCCAGGGGTCCTTCTGGAGTCCCTCAAGGGCCTTTGTGAGCTGAAATTCCGCCTGCTGCACAGGGAGGAGGAAACGAGAAGCTGGGCCAGTCGGCATAGGACGACCAGGTTGTGGTTGCATGCCTGGTCGCAGACCAGCAGAGGAAAGTCCAAGCATTTCTTGAACCTGTTTCGCTGAGTATTCTTTGCTTCCTCGGAACACATATGACTTGGCGCATTCCTCGTATCCAATTTCGTGAACATGTGCCTTCTATGGTCAGCATAGATTTGTCGATTCAGAACTAGAGAACCTACCATTGTTCCATAGGTAATAAGACCAACGAGAGCATTCTCGGGGAGTAGGCTCAGGCTCATAACCAAAGATTCCTTCAAGGACGCCAAGCTGTCGGCTTCCTGGCACATATCAACCACATAGAGAAAAATTGGAGGGGCAGGTGCCGGTCGAGATAGTCGATACTCAATGGTTGTGTTGGCGGGGTGAAGCTCGGGAGGAATGGCGTTGGCAGTGATATCTTTGTAATGGGGAGGAAGCTGGTTCCTTGACAGGCAGAAGGGACAAATCCACACTCTGGCTCGAACATCAACCTGACTATGCGGAATGTTAGTAAGATGGGCGAGGCAAGACTAAAAAAAAGCAAGACTGGGAAGTCGTTTCGTACCAAAATGGGTTCAAGACGGAGCGGCAGGGCTGTTTGCATGTCACAGGCTCGAAGTGTAGAAGAGGGGTGTCCGGCTTCTCCTTCAGTGGTGTGTAGAGCGCTCCAATAGGTACAACTAATCTCGACGCTTCCTAGAAAATAATTAAGCCCAGATTCTCCCGCAGATGCAGCATCCTTACCATTCGAGAGCTGGGGAAAACATTCCAACTGAGGCGAACACCATCGCGATCCTCCACTTCGCTCCATTGCTCCTTCAGAGCTTCATAATCCATCGCGGCCATTAGGTGCCAATGGAGGGGCGCTGTCGTTGATTGGGTCTAGTGCGCAGAAAAATGCGGTTGTTATCTCAACTCGGTCGATTGAATCCGAACGTCCGTCGGTGGAGGGGTATTTAAGTAGCAGGCAGCGGTTCGCACGTAGTTGTCAACTTTGCGAGAAGACACGTCAGATAAGGTGCTGCTGCAAGGTGGTTGTAGTATGGTGGGGAGCTAACATGGGAGTGGACAGCTTGCCTGCCCCGTTAGAAGGGTAAAGCTTGCTATAGACATATCGGAGAACAGCCACATGCAAGAACGTTCACGCCGTGGCGGCGCAAGCCACATTTCAGTTCCGGCACTAGTACATTTTAAGGCACTCCAAAAGAATGCGGTACGTGATCAACTCGAGATTAATCAGTGACCATTTCTTACTTTTGTTCAATTTGGATTTATGACTTTTTAACGCTATTTCGCACATATTTCATTCATAGGCTTAGAAATTATTCTGTTTTGGATTTCTTTTTTTTTAATATTCTTTTACAGATAAAATGATTCAGGAATAAGCATTGCTCAAACCCCTCAGCTCGAATCGAGTCCCGCCACCCCAACCAACCATCTACGAGACCATGGTTTTTAAATCTAAACCACCAAGGCCCGCCGCCCAGTCAGGCCCATCTACTAGTTTACCCTCAAACGCCACTGAAAGAGCTACTAGCTCTTCCAGCACCTCACGAGCAAGGCCTTTCTCTGGCCCAGTGTCGGGTCTTACGCCTGGCTACCTGGGCTTCACGAGCCATTCCGCAGTTTTTAAAGAGACAGAGCATAACCTCTCGCTTCTGCATGGCGATAAACCTGAACAGAGCGAGATTAACAAAGCTCGCCAACAGTCTTCAATCCTCTTCTGCGATCTGCCGTCTCCAATTCAACAAGCATGCCTCTATGTTCTTGAGAACCTCCCTATCAAATTAAATGAACAAACCATGTTCCAGGATAATACTCTAGAACCAGAGGGTTGGACTCATATAGCTGTTGTCAAAATAGCTCGCTCACTGCAGACAAACTTCAGTGAGGCATTTGGACAAGGTTTGGAGACTGTTGCGGAACAAATATGTAACAACACGGCCAGGGAATTTCAAGACATCCACACTAGTGCAAATGCGTGGATGGACCAGTTCTGTGGCTCTAATATACGATGGGAGTCACTTGGGCTTCTATTCGCATATGTAGAACGCATATCCGATGCTCTTGATGCACTTCGAAGGAGGCATTTAGCATGGAGTCCTCAGAAACCTTCCGCTGAGACTTCGTCAGCATGTCTTGGTTATTGTATCGATATTTCACGTCACTTCAATGAAGGAAACGACCTTTTAGTCGACCTTTGTCGTCGAAGAAGCACCCTCGAGTCAGTCACGGCGGGGGATGCCAGTAAGTCGGTACCCATCACCTCAAGTCACTGGTTCTAAAACTGCCCAGGCGCTTCTTGTTGGAATGCTCATGGGTTGACAATATCCATCATGACATTTTTGGGTGCTCATGTACAGGAATCCAACACACCATATAAGCCTTCCCTATGTTCTGAAAACAAGCGCCGTGTTTTTGCCCAAGTATTCAATAGCGACAAATTCACGGTGTCATTCACAGGTCGACCACCACTTATAAGCCGCCGATATTGCTCAACACCTCTTCCGCTTGACCTCCCTGACGAGGTTTTGATAGCCGATGATGAAACACTGATGAATGCCGTAAACAAGCTGGATCCAAATGGCTGGAATACTGAGGGTGGGTTGTATCCTGCAACCCTGGTTCGTGCTCGGAAGCTGATTGCCAATATTCTGGATGAAATAATTGAGATTGCCCTCGACAGCGGATCAACGGTAACTGTTGAGCAACTCCTGTATAGTGGACTTTTATAACCATCAAGCTCCAACGCTAACTCAATATAGGAACATAAAAGCACAGCAACTTCGAATGATGGCTGAGTTTCCCGCCGGTTTGATTTTTTATTCCAAAGCTCTATTTGACCCTAAATGCGATATCGAAGCCATTTATGCGAGAATGTTGATCTACTTGGGTCATTTGCAAAATATCTTTTTCCTGGAAAGGCTCCTTCTGCGTAATGGAGCGCCAGATGAGGGAGACTTACTCCTCACAAGCTTTGAAATGGTGCAAATAACAGTTTTATTTTGGAGTCATAAGGATCAATTTGCTGGAGCAAGACGCAATTTCGAGTGGCTGGTATATTCTATCCCACCCATACCATTTGATTTGTCATCTGATGTGTCCTTAGCTCATGGCCTTCGCGGCTCCCGGCGGAGGGATTCTCTGCCTTGAGCTTTTGCAGCCGTCGTTTAGCGGTACTCACCCTAGGGACTCTCGTTTAAATCGTTCCTCCATAATACAACAGTTAAGCCTTCTTGTCGGATTTTTAGATTGGGTCCGCCCATCTGCGCCAAATGCGGACCTCTGTGCAGATTGCAAGGCCATCATTCAACGAGTATTAGATCACCACCTAAACACTCCTACCAGTGGAAATGGGGCGCTCGATAACTTGAATTGGAATTTGGTCGCCCCCCTGGACTTCAACTTTGAACTTCTCGATACGTTTGATTGGCTTCGCTCGGATATAGGATGGGGTGGATGACTATGTGAATATGAGATGTCGACCTCCGTCAAAGGAGGTAGTAGTCTACACCACAGCAGCTTTTGTTTCACAAGACTTTAATCCATGATTACCGATAGCAAAAAGTGGTGGGAAAGTATATAACAGCGAGGATTCCTTGGTCATCACCGAACTAAGTACCAACACCGCTTCTAAGCTTGGCTATAGGAGAGGGGACGGGAAATATTCTTTGTTTCAGCATACAATACAATATCGCAATTCAAGAAGAAATTTATTATGCTAGAGTATTGAATTTTTGAGACCCATGTTAAGTATATCTCATTGAGGGGTGGTAGCAGTACTATCAGCTTCCAGGTCTCTATAGTAGCATCGTGTGCGATCCGCTGCGGGTATTGATAGACTGGAAGATACAGGCGCCTCACGTCTGCTGTGCGGACAGCTGGCTGGCTGTGTATCAGAGTATTTCTAGGCACGCTGCCACCGAACAGTACGATGGTGTGACGTGGAAAGCACAGACTTTGATTCATTTCCCGAAACACACGGCAACAGTTTCATTCATCGTCTATATTTCTGTGCTACTCCATTGTACGGCCTGATAAGCATGTGCAGGGTCACAAGGGCCGTGTCACCTCACGTGTCATCCAGCTTGTCTGCATACAGATGGGCCTTTCCCACTATTTCTGTGCTCCCGATGAGCTTATTTCCAATTGCCCCAGACCAATCCAGGTGCACGGCTAGAGAGATAGGCTTTGATCGCGTGCGACAATATTAACAAACGCCCCTTCGGGAGCTTTGAACCAAGCTGATCGAATCGGATGGTGGGGAAATGCATTAAACCTATGAGACGACTGAGACCACAGACAATATCCCCTTGATGAATGGCCATCCTTTGTCATTGAAAGTAAAGTTGGGCATGGATAACGTTACTTGCCAGGGTAGATGCGATGCCTGATGCAGAAACAACAATATGTGCCTCCGATGTGTTTCTCGAGACCTTCTTCCAACCACTGTCCGAATCGCAACCCAAATCTCTTTCCGTGGACTCGTGCCTTCCATCCACTCAGTGACGAAGCCAACCACGCGCCGTCTTTGCCTTTAATGAGGTGGCTAAGAAACTTGTAGCCAATGCTGTTAGCACTAATCCACTGATAAGCGGCCGTCTCAATCTCCACAGAGAGAATTTCCCAAGCCCAGACTGCGGGTCCTATGAGCACGAGTTTACCGCCGTTGACTTTGGGATGTTCACTCGTTGAATCACCCTGTCTTGTCGCATAGGCACGTTACACATCTCCCTCTCAAGAGCCGAGCTATATCGCCACCGAACCCAGGGCCAGCACGAAAGAGCAACGGGAGATTAGCGTGTGGCAGGGTTTGGATAAGAATTCCTGCTGGAAGCTGGTCAATTTGGCAGGCAGAACAACACATGGGGACGGAGGCGTCAGTCCATCGCCCATTTTCAAGTCGACATCATGCCACTAATGGCACATCATCTAAAATTTTATCAGGGTGCTTTCTCCGCCACGGCGCGGTTTGGTCAGGGCAAACTCAATATGACATACTGAGATCAAATTTGTGAAGTTCCTATTCTCATAGGAGCAGCAACACGGTCGCCCGCGGAACAGACTTTTCAATCCATTGGTAAGATCAATATGACATACATCGACTAACCGGTACCCTGGCTGGCCATCTTCCTGACCATTAGGTTAGCGCATGTGCCGTGGTGTGGCGGTCTTTGGTGCGCCCACTTGATTGCATGTTAATCAGGCATCATCACGGATTCCTCAAGGTACCCCACAGAACAGACGCGACCAACCAACGGACTTTAACAAACCTAAAGCCGGTCCACAACTAGCATAGGGTCCAATAGCTAACTGCTTCAAAAGGAGAGATGCTTGGTCACGTCCTCTGGTTCAGTGTCCAAGAGAGTTTCGACTTTACGTCTGCACTATGAAGCTCTACTTTTTGGGCCAAAGGTACTTAACATCAGCAAGAGCAGTCATGTCACTTTGTAACCTTCCGCATGGTATAAAATGCATGCCGCAACCCGTCCACTTCTTTCTTCCTTTCTTGCAAATTCATCTGTTCTTTTCATGACCTATGATGAGCACTCAGCATCAGAGAGCACGCACTCCTTCTGGTTTGGTTCTTGTGCACTCGATACTGATGCAACTTGTGAACTGAGGTCGTTCAATGGTGGTCATTTCAGACGAATCTACAAGTGTCGATTCGCAGTAGTAGTACATGATTGGGCGTAGCATCGGCAAGTGTCCGTTGGAGTCACTCCAACCACCGCCTTCTATCTAAGCAAGAAAACATTACACAACCATGCATACAGGGCTGTAGCAAGTTATCTAAGACGCACCTAGGACTTTTTGGTGGCAATGAGGGTATAAATGCAAAAGAATTGCAATCTGCGATGAAATTATCTTCACCCGTCTCTTTCTTGTCTTTTTGTGCATTCTAGGCAACGTCCTGCCTCGACTACTTAGTACCTGGGCAGCAATACTACCTTCAGTAGATCCAGAGTCATTGTTGACTCGCCTGCTAGATGAACTTTTATAGAATAGGATCGAAGGACTTAAGTTGTCAGGTGATATCACGGTTGTTGGCCGAGCCTCTTCTAGATTGAAGTTATCGCAAGCTAGGATGACAAGCCATGATGTTCATCTAGGCTCCGCCGTCTTTGTAGTTGTTCTGCACTCCAATAGAGATTTGACCCGCGCTGTTGCCAGTGGGGGCAATGCTGAGGGTCATTCTGTCGACGTAGACTGGTTGACCAGACTTGGGAGCGGGACGAGGACTCTAAACCTCAGAGGGCAGGCGTGCGTAAAGATAAGTATACTCTGCTCTGCAACGCACATGAAGATCAGTAGTGCGGCTAGACCTCAGGACATAAGATTGGAAACTTTGAGCACTCATCAAAAATGCCGACAGTGGCCAAAAGTCGCCTCCAACGCCACTTCCATTCCAATATCGCCGAATATTTGTCTCTCGCTTACTTCGTAGGGGCTGCAACAGGAATTAGGTATGCTTAACTGATAAATGATACTATGCAATTTTAGTGCTTCTGCCGAGCCCTAATCCGACCGTCCAGGCTTTGTTGAGCTTGGTTACGAACTGCCAAGCTGCAGCACCCGCCCGAATGCCTGTATCCAAACAAGTCACAGGAAGTAATAGCGATGTCAGACCACGAATCTCTTGGCGATGATGGAGTGGTAGAATAACGGATAGTTTGCCGAGCAAGCTTGGGAAATAGCCGTAGGCGAAATTGAAGGTACCCTCCATCGATATCCCAGCGAGTTCGCAACAGGCGGGAGAGCGGCCCGAAATCAGCCACGCGATCTAGGATTAAAGCTAGCGAGGTAACCGACTCATATCGCGTGCATACCTGCAGATGCAAGTATCATGAACGAAGGCGGGGTGTGGTCGCAATGGGGTTTCGGCGCCTCATCCTCCGTATTGTGGACGGCCAGCCGCGGGGATCTGAACACTGGGCTGAGCAATTCGTGAAGAGCCACCGACGGTCCGGCGTTAGAATCACCCCACCTACTCCAAATCTGCGCCAAGAAGCTAGAATTTACACAATCAGGCACGGGCTGGTTATCCGATGCTGAATGATGCGCGTGTTATGTCTGTGTTGATTGATGGAGTTTTCTTGATCAACAGGCTGCTTTCAGCGGACAGTGATGTTCCGTTGCGGAGGGTTCAGCTTTAAGACCCAGAGAAACGAATATAAATTCTGTGATTTGGCATGTCCAATCGAAAGTCGTATCAAGCATCGAGCCGCCGAGATGAAGTCTAGTATTGCTACCGTTTCTTGGCTGTTCAGCCTTGCATTGGCCCAATCACAAGCACCACTGTATGGACAATGCGGCGGATCTTCGTGGACTGGAGCAACGCAATGTGTTTCGGGTGCTGTTTGCCACTACTATAATGATTTCTATTCGCAATGCATTCCAGGTGAGGAATCTCAAAGAGTTTGGGGCATTCGACTAACGTGTTGGGCAGGAACCGAGTCTTCGAGTTCAGCCGCAGGGTCTTCGACCACTAGTACCACCTTGCAAACTACCACTCGGACTGCAACAGCGACTGCTCGTCCAACAAGCACCGAGTTCCCTTCTATCAGTGGAACTAAGTTCGTTATTGATGGGGAAAGTCGCTATTTCGCCGGCAGCAATTGTTATTGGTGCAGTTTTCTCCCTCTGCAAAGCGATGCTGAGCTGGTCATGAGCCACCTGGCCGAATCTGGGCTGAAGATCTTACGAATCTGGGGCTTCAATGATGTCAACACTAAGCCCACTGATGGTACGGTTTGGTTCCAGTATTTGTCTTCGTCTGGATCCGAGATCAACACCGGCAGTACGGGTCTTCAGCGCCTCGACTGGATCGTCAATGCGGCAGAGAACCACGGCATCAAGCTCATCATCAACTTCGTGAATAATTGGAATGACTATGGAGGAATTGCGGCATACACAAATGCTTTTGGTGGGGATCATGCTGGGTGGTATACGAACGAGAAAGCCCAAGCTCAATACAAAACCTACATCAAGGCGGTCATGGACAGGTATATCAACTCGCCAGCCATCTTGGCTTGGGAACTGGCGAATGAGCCACGCTGCCAAGGTTGCGATACCGATGTCATTTTTGACTGGGCGACGGAAATCTCACAGTACATCAAGTCGATCGATTCAGCCCATTTGGTGTGCTTGGGTGATGAAGGGTTTGGCCTTCCAGGAGATGGAAGCTATCCCTACACGTACTGGGAGGGGGTGGACTGGGAGAAAATGCTAACGATAAAGACCTTGGATTTCGCCACTTTCCATCTCTACCCTACCTCTTGTAAGTCGAGTTTGCCGGTATTCTCTCGTACGGTGGGGCATTGTAATAATCCGTGATTCTAGGGAGTGTCAGCACCGATTGGGGCAATGACTGGGTTAAAGCACACGCAGCACTTTGTGTTGAAGCCGGAGTCCCTTGTTTGTTCGAAGAGTGTAAGTGGATTTCGACAAGAAACACTTTATTGCAAGTGAATGAGCTGACCTGAGGCCCAGATGGTATGACTTACGACCAATGCGCAATTGAGAGCGAGTGGCAAAAGACATCTTTAGCAGCAAATGGGATGGCCGGCGATCTATTTTGGCAACTGGGCGACACGATCAGCACCGGGCAAAGTCACAATGACGGAAATACCATTTATTATGGCAGCGAAACCTGGCAATGTTTGGTCACAGATCATGTAGCGGAAATTCCATCTTAGCTCCCGAGTACCGTGGCTAGTCATAGGTAGTGCTCCCATGGGGTGGAAATTTGCAGATCATCCAATGCCCTCCTTTGTTTAAAATGCAAATCGGACAATTTTAAGGGGAAATCGCGAGTTACAATGTCATGCACTGAGTGACCTGCCGCAGATTCACGAATTCCTCGTTTGGGTAAAATGAGGTACCTCGGTACTTAAGAGGGTCACCACCCGGAAGAATTGCGCGCCGAAAGATCGCGATCGCGCTTTCAATTTCGCCATACAACCAAAACACAAATCCTCACTCCCAAAGCTCCCAATTACCAGCACATCTTAGCGTACGAAATGGGGTCGACCTCTTCGAAAGTCGCCAAAAGTGCGGCACGCAAATACCCAACTCGGGCCGGATCTGCGGTTCCTTCAACGACGACACAGCGATCCAAGCCGATCGGAAAACCCAGAGCGGCCTCCCCAGGCCATGATGCCAAGGATGAAGGTAGATCAATTGAACCCATGACTGCAGATAGGAGGCTGATTTCGGTGCAAAAGCAATCGTTGATGATGGCATGGATCCCGACTTTGCGTCATTCTCTAAACGCCTTCACTCAATGGGCGTCGTAGACCCGAACCCGACCTACTCTCCCTCGTCGGCCGCCGCCTTCAATCTTGGCCCTACAGCACCTCTCGGGCCATCTTTCCCTCCCAGTCGAAGCAATCCGACCCTTTCCGCACTCGAGGCTAGACGACGTTTACAACAGCAAGCAGAAGAAGACTTCGAGGCTATGGGGCGTGCAAACTCCCAGGGGAGACGATTCCTCGACATGCGCACCCTTGTAGATGCTGTAAAGATGCGTGGCCATGGCCTCGCCAATGAGCAGATCGAGTCCAGGCTAAGAATTCGCCCCGGCTTATTAGAAAAACTCGGTCGGAAAGATGTCCTCTCTCATGTCACCAGTCCCAACTGAGCAAAGACAATATTTTAAAAAAGAAAACTCATATCCATTTTTTTGTGGCTATTAAAAAGGAGTGTTGCAAAAGAGCATTGCTATTGCGCCCAATCCATGTTCTCCTCGCTCCAATAATTATAACAAGACGCCGGCAAAAACACATCTGTTCAGTCACATTCTCCTCTAATCCCCCGCATGCTCCTCATTAAGTCGGGGTAGTATAAATTTTTAATCCTTCGTATGCCATCATTAAGTTGTTTACCAAGCGGCGTGGCCACCGTCGATGCGGAGGTCACTGCCAGTCATGAAGCTGCTGGCATCGCTCAGAAGGAAGACGGCGGCACCACGGTACTCGTTGGGGGTGCTGAGACGGCCAAGCATGTTCTCGCTGGCCCATCGGGTCTTGCGCTCGGGGAACTCGACAAAGAGGTTCTCAAGCATCTGGGTGAGGATGTAGCCAGGGGAGAGAGTGTTGACACGGATGCCGTACTGGCCCCATTCGGAAGCCAGGTTGCGGGCCAGCTGGACAACGGCAGCCTTGGAGGGGTTGTAAACCCTGTTGGCTTGTTAGTGGTTATGCATTTTTGGTGGGTATTTGGTGTGGTAACTTACGGGGCGATCATTCCCTTGTTGGCAATGGTACCGCTCATGCTGGCAATCATGAGGATGCTGCCGGGAGTCTTGAGGCGAACCATCTGGCGAGCCACAGCCTGGGCAGTCATGAAGCAGCCAGTGAAGTTGATGCTCATCATGCGGTCGGTGTCCTCAGCAGTGTACTCGAGAGCGGGAGTCTCCTGGTTGATACCAGCGGCGGCAATGAGACCATCAAGTCGGTTGTTCTCGTTGGCAATGTCCTCAATGATCTTGTTGAGCTGAGCATTGTCGCGAACGTCGACCTTGAAGTAGGTGAGGGAGCTGCCGAGCTCATCGCGGGCTCGCTGGGCAACCTTGGCGAAGTGAGAGTCGGACTCAGGCTCGTCAAGACGGTCAAGAGCGTAAACTAGAAGATGTTCAGTAAGCAATTGCTGTGGAAATATCCCGAAGATCTGAAAACTAACCCTTGGCGCCAGCCTCGAGACAGGCCTCGATCTGGACAAGACCCAGACCACGAGCACCACCAGAGACAACAATGACCTTGTCCTTCAAGCTGAAGTCGGGGAGAAGGCTTCCAGGAGCGGCAGTGGTCTGGCGGACGGGAGCCTGCTGCTGGGCTTCGGCCTTGGTGGAAGTGGCCTGTTGCTCGACAGTTCGGAGGGCGGGAGCAGACATTTTTGTGTTGGTGGTTGTGGTGGAAGAAGAGGGTGTAGAGATTAGAGTTGGTGATATTGGGATTGAGGATGAGGCTGATTGAGTTGTTGTGATTGGATGTGGAGCTGAGTGAGTGCTGAATTGGAACTTCTCATGGCGAGGAAGAGGGCTCTTTTATAACACGAAGCTTGCGGGTCGGTGGCCATTGTATCTGAGGTTCGGGGCAATGATAGCCGGAATCGAGAACGTCTGTGACTTTCCGGGGGGAGGTCGACGACAGGCACTCACACGATGGTACTCACACCTACACGCCGACGCACAAGCACAAGCACACACACTCAAACGCAATCACAAGGTGTCACGAGGCAAGGCAAAGAGTGGACAGGAGGCGGCGGAGCGTAGCAAGCATCCATCAAAGGAGGGTGGGTAGGGTAGACAGAGAGGTGGTTGCAACGAGCACTAGGACGATATGGATGATGCCGACGAGGCTCGGATTTCCTTCAAGAGTTAACTCAGGGCCGCCGCCGCGGGGGGGTGTGCGATCGACCCTCCGCCACCCCTTGGCGACATATGCCCGCGGGTGCTTGGGCCAATGCGCGAACCTTGGACTGTTCTTGGGAGGCGTCGCGTCGTCCCGCGGGAGGGCCTTAGCTCTGCTTTGCTTGTCAGAAGGCAAATCCCATGACCTCGGATGGGCTCCTCAGCGACCCTTCGTTTCGGTGAGAGTGTGGAGGTGAGAGGTAACAACGCGGAGATGGACTCGGGGGGTGGGGGTGAGCGGGGGTGGGTGAATCAGATGGCACCCACGCACACGGACGCAGACACAGACAGACAGGCAAGAAGCTGCAGACTGCCTGCATTCTTCCTTCCTCCCCCAAAGCCAAGCCTCTGGTTTTGGAATGGCCGATATGTGGGGTTTGGGGTCGTGGCGCCTTGGCGGGAAACCCAATCCTACACTCTGGCCCTCCTGGGTTGATGGCTGTCACATTGTCACGATGCCATCTCCACAGGCTGGGACATGGCCAGACTGTCCCCGAGATGTGTTTCTTTTTTTTGTTGAGCCCCGGATCATCTGCGCGGAAAGGGGGATGGGGGGACGGACCGCATCCAATCTACAGAGCTTCCATTCATTAATTTACAATTATTGTTGCTCATCTCCATGCGTCCGCCTACCCTATCGGAGACTTCCACCGGGAATATACGAGAGGGGGCCCAGGGAGGCAAATGGCCTGCTCATCTAAAGAGGGGTAGAGAGGCTATGTGCGCGTGCGTGTCGAGATGACGGTTACATTTGGCACACATCATGAGATGGGAGCAAAAACAGACATCCCGGATAGCTATAGCCGCAATGCTGCCCTGCCGCTTGTCCTGTGCCTGGCGTGCTTTGCAGCAGCGGGGTTGCAACACGGGCAGCCCGGTCGGTGATGCCAACGAATTGGCTGCTTTGATTGGCACTCTGGAACCAAGACCGGAACGGTTCTCGTTGCAGGCATTCAATAAAATTTTTTTGCCTTTGCTCGAACCAGGCCCAGACTGTTTGTTGGCAGTGTATCGTTGAATCATGAATTTGGAGGGGGGGGACATGCGACGTGGGTTCAGTTCCTCACAGATGGCGGAACACGATTGCCTCCAAACATCAGTCTGGTCAAATGCCGTTCCGCACCCTCACACTCAAAACAAGCTCGTTTTGTAACCGTCACACATGACGTTAAAAACAACATCGAGATTGCCATATTTGCCATATGCCAGGGGGGGAGGGACATGGCCATTCTTCATTGACCGTTCCCGACACGCTGGGAGATTGGCGTCCCTCTGGCAGCGATCGGCAACATCGGGGGCAGAACCATCCAGGCCCCGGCGTCGTTGGGCAACAAAACGTTCACATGACATTGGACGATAACAGGGGTACCGCATCGGTTTTTTTGCCCCCCCGCAGGTTTCGGGGCCGACGGAGGTGGACGACGAAGAAAAAAGAGAGAGGCTTGAATGCGTGTGCTAGCTAGTGTGTGTGTGCCCTGTCTCGTCTTCCTCAGCAGATCAGACAACCCTTGTACGTGCATGCAGGACGTGGACTGTATGTGCGCACGTACAAGCGCAAGACGACAACGCTTCTTTCTTTTCCTTCTTTTCCACAGGTGGAGCACCATCCCCCGTATCTACCGAAGCCCGGACCCAAAGCAACGTGCCTTGATTAGTCCCAATTAGGAAATCCCGGAGACGGTGTCATGGTTCATCCATCTTTGTTTTTTTTTTCTCCTTGGGCTCTGGTGCGTGGCCTGGGCCTGAGTCTGGAAGCATGCTCGAGCCCGCCCCCTCGGCTTGCGGCATCGGCCGATGCAGGCTTGGCTCTGACAACTCGACAGGGCTGCTGCTGTCTTCGGTTATCTCTTTTGGTTGGTGTTTATTTTGGGTGCCTTGCATGTTCAGGTGAGCAGCAGAAATTGTCAGCCGAATCGTAGAGGCTCCACGGTGCCAGTCTCTTCAGGTCTTGTGATACACATCGCCCTGGCCCGTGAGGCCTCGTTTGTTATGCATCCCTATTTCCTTGAGGCTGTATTTCCTATTCAATCTCGACTTGGTGATTTCTCAACTTATTGGCCCCCATTTGCGCAATCTATTCATTATTCTACCAATGAATACGGTGAAGCCGCATCCTAAACCACATGTCGGTCAATCTCCAGGTCAGAGTCTTAGGCTCTGATCCACAATAGCTCTCCCGCCTGCCATCCCTTCCTCACATGACCTTTCAAATTCTGCAAACTGCTTCTATTGGGCCAAGTGTGTCAGCCCAGCGGAATTCATTTCAGAAATCAGAGCCCACTCGGCTCAACAAGGGCGTATATCCAGTGGCTGGACCCTGAATCCCAATTCCCACGTGGCAATCACATTAGGCCCAAAGGCGTATGCCGTCGTGCTCTATACAAGGTTCCGGTCTCGGTGTGTTTTAATTAGATACTCCTTGACCCATCGTGGACCAGATCAGATGAACAAAAAAAGACCCGAAAAAAATTCCCCTAAGGATCGTCGATGCTTCCAGGCATGCAACGGAATGCACTAGATAGAACCAAATATCCCACCTTGCTCTCCTTCTCCTATTTGAAATGACATTGATGCATATGGCGGTCAGCGATTGGGATTACGCATCTTGAATCCACTGAAACACGGTCACGGCCGTAGTGTAGACCATAGCGATGAATCCAACAACCATAAGAAGTATGTCCAACTTCTTGACCCATTGTTTTTCTGCTACCCCCTTGTAATGCAGATAGGCCGGATAGATGTAGACCAAAGGAACACATGCAAAACTGCCAATCAATGCGACGAATTTATCCAAATCACTTGCTCCAACCATGCTAACCCCCACGCAGACCCCCACCACAGCTGTCCTAAGAGCATTCTTCTTCCACTTGATGGCCGCGCTCTTCTTTCCCGTTGCCTGCTCCCCAAACACAGACGTTTCAATGATTCTCACAGCTGGGAATAATTGGACCGGGTTGCCCGCAAGCACCGCCAACGAATACAAGAACTGTACAGCATTGACGACGGGTGAATCTTGAGGATAGTTGGAGATGATCTGGATCTTCGTGTTCTCGCCAAAAGTTGCGTAACACAATGCTCCAACAGAGGTGAAGATGATCGTGATGAGAAACATGACCAAGTAGAGCAAATTGCCGAACTGCTCCGGCTTCTTCATGCTTGATTGGATTGGCAAAATAAGCCCGATACCCTCAAAGGTGAAAATAGCTGAGCCAATCGTGAGAGTGAAGTCCGAGGGGTTGAATAGCTTCACGGTGGGCTCCAGCCCAACTTTGGCAAGCGCTGCAATGTCATAGTACCAGATGTAAGTTAGGCCAATCAAAATAAAGACATCAGCGAGAAGTGCCACCGGACCCAGTTTGGAAATGTTCCGGATCAAGGCTAGTGGTATGAACAGGATGAGTTGCAGGGCGATAAGGGCCGGCACATCCAATGGCAATGTACCCCTGCCTTTGGTCACAGCGTCGAGGAAAGACCACAGGTTCTCGGCAGTGAAGATCAGACCGGCGCACACAAAGCCGAGCTGGGAAATAGCAATGGATGCTAAAATAAGACTGCGGAACCGGGGTCCGACAATGGATGCGCCAAGTTCTCCGTAACCTCCGCCGTACTTTTCACGGCAGTCAAGAAGCAGACGGAAGCAACCGCAGTTGACCAAGGAGAGAACAACTAGGGCGAGGGAAGAAAAGAGAATGCCGCCGTTGCGAAATGCCTTGGGCAAAAACATGATGCCAGTTCCAATGAAGGCTTTGATCAGAGTGAAAAAAGTCTTGGTAGTGGAAGCGTCTCCTCTCTTCAGCATTCGCTTTGAGCTCCTATTGCGACTAAGAAGAGGCCTAAGCTCGGGTTGTTGTTCATCCTCGACATCCCGACTGTCATCGATGGCAGACTCGTCCTCGCTATCGGTATCTTCGAGATCCTCACCAGCAAAACTACCGTAGAGATCGAGGAAGTCAACAAAGTTGCGTGCAACAACCGTATATCCGCTCATTCGTCTTTGTCGCGCCCGTCGTCGCAAATAATGCCGTCGAAAGCCGCCCGGTTCACGTTGTTCCGGGTAAGACATGTCGCCATGGTCGCTCAGCGGCGGCGGCGAATGGTGGGAAAAGGTTGCAGATCGGCGCATGGAACCGGCACGAGCCTTGATCTTGAAAATGTCGCGGTGCATGTCACCTCCCTGGAGCCTAAGAGACGATTCGACCGGGTCGGCGTTGGAGTCCTGGTCGATGCTAAGGCCAGAGGCGGACGGGGCCAGCGTTTGGCCAGGACCAAGGAGGCTGGCTTCGGGGTCGGCAGAGTATCCATCGGGGAGGTGTCGGTCGAGGATTTCAGCCTGTCGTTTGCTGTGCTGGCTGCCGGGGCTCCCGGGCACGAAGTTGTCGATTGTGTCGCCCATGACGTCGTAGAATCGGGTCGAGAAGCGAAAGAAGACGAGGCACGATGCGTAGGTAGTGGAAGAGACTGGTACGGGGACAATGCTACCCGTAAGTTGCACGCAATAATTCCCAAGGCCCGCCACAGGTTGTTGTGGGAGGGGAGGAAGCCATTCAAAAACAACACGAAGGCGAATGCGGAGGAGTTGGGTTCGAAAGAACGGCGTTGTTACACCACAAGGTTAGGCGGAGCTTGGACGGAGTAAGCGTGTTGGTATAACCGGCCTAGTCTGTCAGTGACGTTCATGTCCAGATCGTGGCCCCACCTCTCACGATTGCCACCTCAAAGTTTTCAGATGGACCTCGCACAACCAATTGCTGGCAAAGAAGAGCCCCAAAAGCCTAAGTTCGATGCATTTGGCCGAGAGGTTCAAATGGTGAGGCCCAGAACACTTCGTTTGGATTTCGTTAGCCGAGACTCGCTCTTTCTGATGTTGCTTTGCGTCTCACCGCCCAACCGGATACTCGTCCCACAACACGTGAGCGAGTCAACAAACAATGCCGACCGCCACCCAATTGAAAACGAATTGGTCATGTCATTTAGACCCGAATATCGCCCGGTTCACACGTCAACAAATTCTAATGTGACGGTAGTTTGAAAGTGATTGATCGTTTGGGGTTACCTGGGGTACGGTCCTCTGTCTGCACAATGCCATTGTGCATACGAAAAGTGCCGGGACCTGCACTATCCTCACTTGTGCATGTGCATCAAACTAATTCAGTTCATGTGTTTTTTCCCCCATGTTTTCACTTTTGTGCCAAAGGTCATATTTTTACTACTAAACATATCGAGAATTGAAATAAAATATTTAGCAGAACTGATTGCGTAGCATTGGTTGGAAAGGGGAAGATAAAATAGCATGTAGGTTTAGGGTAGTGCTGCTCAGATTATCCAAGTCTTGGAGCAGCCAGAAAAACTGTGTTACCAGCCACACCTCATGTGATTTACTGACGTCAGAGCTGCATCAAGTGCACGCGCTATGGCTGGATTGCGACCATGGCTTCGACATGGTTGTTTTCGTGAAAGTCGTTCAATGGGCCCAAACCATCTACCATGAAAACAAGACCCGACCCTTCAGCCGATTCCTAATTAATGACATCGTAGGGCTACTTTGAATGGAGAAGAATCATAAAGTTGGGCGATCAGCGGCCCCATTGGTTTCTTCCTTGCCGTTTTCGATGCTGCCAAATGGGCCACGCGCTAACGCAGATTGTGGGACAGCAAGGCACACTCCAGCTAGCTTTGTGTGGAGCAGGGGCTTCGAGTTTATGGATAGGTTGGGTAGTCAGCGTCGTATTCTGTACCTAAGATTAGGAGATATTGCTCCCTGCCTCTGTGACCTCTTTGAAGTAGATTTGGCCTGGCTTGGCGCTGATCTGGGCCTCTTACAGTACGTCTACTGGAAATACATGCAGCTTAGGCTGTCCCTGAAATTATGTCTCGGCTACCTGATGGAGCCTTGGCTTTTCGGAAGAGGATCTAACTAATCACGTATCCGTGCTTTGGCGAAGTAGACGCTGCTTTTGTACGTCGAATGAGAGATGCAGCGCTCTCGGGCATCACCCCACACTGCCATCGTGGTGGCGTTTCACGAATAAGGTTGTATTTGCATCCGCTAAGAACGTGACCTGAGCGACACTGGCTGAGTCCCGTCCACGCCTCAATTTTCAGCTGAAGCCTTTGAGTCATACAATAATAAAGCGCAGAATTGGAACGGATAAGATTGATGCACAGGAAGTGTTCCCTGTCCCCTTAAGAAAGCTTGTATACGGCTTCAACATCTTCTTTCACTCTTTCCTGTTTCCTAACTCAAAAAATGTGGGCGATCTGTGCATTCAAGTTTGGTCGAAATTGGCATGTGCTTACCGAACGCGTATTATGCTGGTGATACTGGGGGATTAATATGACGGCCGGGAATATTCTCAGTCTTCAACAGTTGGAGAAATTGCAAATATGTCAACATAGAAAATTTGTTATTTATTTGCACAGATATTGCGGTATGTGCCCTATGACCAATTGAAACATACTGGTCGTAAGAAGAACTTCTCCTAAACCCACTGTAACTTACTGGCGTGAGAGAAGTCTTGATTTTGAGAATCTCATCATATTTTTCAATTTGATAGATGACCAGAGCGGGACCCGGCATTGTCCTATTTTGACACATAATGGGCAACGTATCCGACTTCCATCATACTGCCACTTCCCCCCCAAGTATTATAATTCGGGGCACCAGGCTGTAACAATAGTATTAGCGCGTGCTCTCCGATATGTTTGGACGACCTCGATCATGTATAAGGCTTTGCTGAGAGTACTTACCCAAAAGCCACCAACAGCAACATTAAGAATGAGATACATTGGATCTTGGCAAAGGGTTTTCCAGATACTGGCATCTCCGATTTGTGAACCGGTCATTTTATTGAACCTTCTGCCATCCATATACCACGTTACCGACTGACTCCTATAGTCGGAGCTCCTGCGGTCAAACTCAACACGCCAGACATGGAACTTGCTATCCGGGATAGTAGCCGTATCGGCGATTCCAGAATCTTCATTGCAAAGACCCCCAGGAGTTTTATGACAGTGCGCAACACCATAGCCAATGCTTTGCCCGTTGATGTTTTCCATGATGTCAATCTCTCCACAAGCAGGCCATTTGGCGCCGTGACGGTAAGAGTATCCGATTGCCCAGAAAGCAGGCCAGATACCCTGTTTGTGACGTGCAGAATTACCTCCAAGTCGGAGGGATGCCTCAATCCTTGTGATCTTTCCTTTTGTTGGGTTGACGACGTATTTGCTTTCGATTCTCGCTGATGTCCAACCTCCAGGGGCTGAGCTGTCTTTCTGAGGGATGAGCTGGACAGTGCCACTACCGCTTAATCGGAGATTGAGCTTGTTTGAGGTATATCTCTCGTATTCGTTGTTAAAGTTGTTGTCTCCTGTCACGATGCTCCAAGCCGTAGTGTCTGGTAGGCTGTCCGCGTGGCCTTCAAAGCTCGAGGACCACATGCGTTTGTAACCATTGTAAGATGGTGCCTGCCACGCAAGCCCGAAGGCTACAAAGCAAAAAAGGACAACAAAAACTGAGCGGCAAGACATGTCAGAGTCAAGTCCGCCTGTAATAAAACTAGAGAAAATGGTGCAGGAAGTTCAAATCACTCATTTGATGGCGTTTCTGTATTTTATAACTAAAAGTTTGTTTATTCTGTGTTTATGAGACTTCTAGAGCAATTGAGGCGTCTCCGAAAATGGGCCGTCGCGTGCCGACTGATTAAGCTCTTTTTTAAGACATAGCTGAACGGTTAAAGAACACGGTGATATTTAAATTCTGATTGAAATGAGAAGTTGAGACACAGCGAATTGTCAAAGCCAATGATTTGATCCTGAACTGGACCATATTCCAACTGACACATGTGTTATTAAAAAGCCCCACACGAGCATACCGCAACAACTGTCAACTGTTATTTGGAATAGACTTGTAAAGAGATTAACTTGTGTGGAGCTGTTCAGGGCCAGATTCATTCCTATTTTCAGAACGTCCGGGATAAGCAAACGCCCTGACGTACTGAAGGTGGGTTGGCGGATTTCTTCTTCTAAATCAAAGGAATGGATATGGACGCGATTGGCTTTGTTCAAGGATCAATTTTGCTCTTGTGTTAGAAGTTTCTGCTGTGGGCATTGATTCTAACAGCCCTTGAATTTCTGTTGGCGCTCGAGTATAACCGAGCTCTGTGATTTACGCATAGCGAATAGAAAACATGAGGATGACCTGGGCTTATTCATCTCCGGTAGCAAACTCTCCAGCCCATATCTTTTCACTCAACAGCCCGGCTGCTTGGAAAAAGGCCGTGAAGTCCTTTCTCTTTCTCAATAGAAGGTCAACTACCATCCTTCCAAAGACTGTCTGTCCCGCTTCATTCAAATGTGTCCTATCTCCATCACTCAAGTTGTAGTAGTCGGCATTATCCTGTCCAATTGCATTGACATAGTTTGTGCTTGCTTGGTTAAGGTCCAAGTATTGTGCGCCAACTGCTTCTGCTGCAGCAATAGCTCGCAGTCTTTGTTCCTCGAGATTCTGAATGACTGTGCCATTGCTAAATGTACGTCGGGTAAGAGACGTGATGAGTATCTTTGTACGTATCGGATTAGTATCAGTGTATGGAGTTTGTGCAAAAGAAATACGTACTGGGGTGCCTCCAGCGGCCTTGACTTCCTCGGCCAATGCCTCCAAATTTGCCTGAAATTGTTCGACTGTAATTCCGCTAGCTGCCTTTTGATCATTATGTCCGAATTGAATAGTCACAACTGGTTCATAGTCACTAGCATGCTCTTTCGTGGCATTGATTACTTTGTCCCAAAGTCCTTGTGCGCGAAATGAGACAGTTGTTGCACCACTCTTCCCGTGGTTTTCTCCGCTCGCGGGGTCTTCTAGATAGGCTAGAAAACCATCACCCCAGCCTCCATTGATGGCAACAGTTGAGTCGCCGGTTAGGAGAAAGTATGGTGGTTTGTTGTCTCGAGAATTGGCATGACCAACTGGCGAGGACAATACTCCACCAATGAGAGCGGCCGAGGAGGCAACGAATTGAAACTTCATGGTTGATGGAAGATTTCGTGAAGTGTTTTTCTAGATTAAAGAATTTAGACAAAGAAAGAATGTCGTGGGAATTATTTTCCATTAAAATGCAGCGGCGTTCGAGATCTTATTTATGCGCTTTCCTTTGATGCATTTATTGCCTGCATCCGCACCGCCTCTCCTCGGGCTCAATTTTCGCGAATACCGAGTTTTTTCGTGTCCCTGAAAGGTTCCGATCGACGGCTATACTGCCCCTACTCGACGTAGAAATGCGTCGAGAAGCACGCGTGGATTAACCAGGATATTTTGTGTGATTTTCCGCCAATCATTGCAACTCGAGTCTTGGCTATTCATCTTTTCCGACCTGCCTAATTAGCCCCTGGCCTCGAAATTACAGTTGGGATTGTTGCGAAGATATTTTCCTTCTTACTTAACCTTATTGAGTGACGGAACCTGGCCGGTGCGGGGACGGATGAGGGGTTGGCTAAACCTAGCAGATAGGATGAGCGCTATTAATGGTACGAGACATCATCATGGTATCCTATGGCGCCATAAGAAGATTTTTTTTCGCTTGATTTAATTGTTAAGTATACGGGAAAGAAACTGTGTATGTTGGCATAGATTTGCGATATATCTGAATTTAAGAGATGCATTGAGCCATCCTGCCCATAATGATGATGTTATCATCACATCG
Organism: Calonectria hawksworthii; assembly: GCA_020975415.1. Taxonomy (NCBI): domain Eukaryota; kingdom Fungi; phylum Ascomycota; class Sordariomycetes; order Hypocreales; family Nectriaceae; genus Calonectria; species Calonectria hawksworthii. The sequence continues at coordinate 69,213 of JAHXZK010000017.1, read as the reverse complement.
AAATGTTAACAGTTGAGTTTTGAAAACGGCTGTACAAGTTTAAGAGTTGAATGATTCGAATTTAATTCTTCTGAGAAATTCGACATCGAAATCCATGTTGGATACCAGCGACACTTTGAGATCAAGGCAAAACGTACAGAGCCGTTTGTTCCTGGGTAACCATTGGAGGAATATCTTTATACACTACAGCATTGATATATCCAGGTAATGCCTTTGTTGACAGATGATTGGCTCCCTGTTCAAGCGTAAGCATGGGCAGTTAGTTTGTTGCGGCCTTGTCCCAAACAATCGTTTGGCATCGAGACCATCAACTCAACCCACCCAGCTTGTTTCCTTTTGAACTTCTCCTCTTGAGTCGTGAATTGTATAATAGGCCGAGAATGACATGAAGTGGCCCTGAATTTGATCTATGAGATGAATCCAGTTTAGGTTCGCTCTTGAAATCTGAAGTGTGGTTTACTCATTTGAGGTGCATTGGATTTACCGCCAGTCTTGACTTTAAATTAGCGATTATTAGTTTGAAACTTGGTGCATAGAAAACGGGCTCTTGCATAGCCGCCATCCTGTAACTTAACCAGATGACCGAGGAAGCCCCGTAGTTTAAGAACCTTGGAATGTTTTGTCAGACAACGCCAGTCAACGGGGTAAGTTTAGGAATGAAATGAATTGATACAAGTGAAACAATGAATGACCAACCATTATCTAAAGAAGACTGGAATGTCTGGATCGGTCTCGTTTTCTAATTATAAAAACCTGTAAGAAAATTACGTGCACATGGCATGGCTAGGTGTTGCCATTCATCCTGGAAGCGGCAACTTTTTGAGGTCCCCAATCATAAGAATGGTAAATAATGAAGGCGTGGATCCAACCCTTGCGGAAATATGCGCTGAACTCTTAGTACTGACTGGAAGCAAGTAAATTTTGTTGGAATAAATATGCTAGTGTGGTCATTAACTGAAGTAAAAGATGCGCGGCAACACAAGCTTGTTCTCTCCCCAAGCCAGTCACGCCAGTTAAATTTGGGCCGTGCATCTTACATGGGGCGCGTCATTACCATTGGAGCTGAATGACACTAGCGATTCAGCTGATGGAGCCAAATTTGAGGTGGCTGAAAGGCTTAGACCAAGTAATTAAGGGGCAATGGCACGGATTCTTATTCTTCCGCGACCCTCCCTCTTGACCCTGCTTTTGTTTTGCTGAAGTTTGATCGGCAATGTGGCTAAGAATGGGAATCACCTCACCATACTTCAACTGCGGCAAGATGACCACAAGCAAATAACAACCAAAATTGCTTCCATAAAGAAGTAAACGCTTTCGCCATGATCAAAATGGAAAATCTTCCAACAGAAATTGTCTGCTTGATTGCAGAAATGTGTACATTTGGCGTGTACCCACCCAAGGGCAAGCTCCCCTCTTCGTACGCCGTCTCTCATGCCTACTTTGCGAGGACAAGCCAGCATTTCCATGATATTCTTAACCCAACTCTTTACAAACGGAATATCACCCGTGATGCGCCGTTAGACTCATGCGTTTTGTGGGCTGCACAGCAGGGCCGACTGGAGACAATGAAGGTCGCTTATAAGTATGGCGCTAATTTGGACCTCAATGGCACCAGAACCGAGCAAGACTTGCACAACAGCATCTACGAAATTCCTGGTCGCCTGAGGTTTATCGCCACACCACTTCACATTGCGATTCAGAATGGGCATCGTGATGTTGTGGAATATTTGCTCGCAAATAACGCTGATGTCCATGTGCCTTCGCGACTCTTTTGCTCCAGCAAGAAGGTTTGCCAGTGTAAGGATGACTGTCCTCGTTTCCCATATGCTCTCCATATAGCTGTGGTTCATGAAAATGGCGTCAAAGATGCTGCAGCTATGCTGGTCAAAGCCGGAGCATATCTGGTAGCAGAAAATGAGATTTTGTTTCCCATTGCTGCAGAAAATGGCCATGATGAGCTAATAGAACCTCTTCTTGATCTGAAAGAGCCGTCAACGACAGCGGCTGCGCTTCGTTATGCAGCTAAGACGGAAGACTTCGCCCTTTTCTCCCGCATATTAGAACACCCTGAGCTGGATGCCGCGACCCCAGATAATGAGGGCCAAACAGCCCTCCATTTTGCTGCCATGACAGGGAATATTCTTTTTGTCGAACCCTTAGTTAAGCGTCCTGAAGTTTTAGTCGATGCTGCAAATCAGAACGGCACAATGGCTTTGCACCTTGCAGCAGAGAACGGCAATTTGGCGACTTTCAAGCTTCTGCTCAAGCACGCTAAAGTGGAGATGACGGCAACGGACAATGAAGGCTCGGGTTTACTTCATTATGCTGCGTCGGCGGGAAAACCAGAGATCATCGAGCACCTTCTGGAATTGGGTATACAAGCAGGGACCAAAAATGACAAAGGACAGACAGCTTTCCATTGGGCTGCCGGTAGTGGGAAGCCAGACATGACGGCTCTTTTCCTGCAACGTAGCGACGTCAACGTTGCCGATCTGGATGTCGACGACCGTACTGCCCTTCACTACGCATGCAGAATTCAGAAAGACCCGGAAATTATGATACCTTTCATAGAGAAGCTCATTAAAGCGGGAGTCCCTATCAACGCACTGGCTGTAGATGGTACAGCCCTCTTCTACTCAGTGCAACACCATAACTTTGAGGTAGCTTTGGCGTTGCTTCGCCTTGGTGCTGACCCTCTGCTTTGGCAGGGTGATTCTTTCCAGTGGACACTTTTTCACCACTGCCTCTACTCACCAGGACTAAAGCAAACTGAGCTGGTGAGGGAGTTTATAGCACGTGGTGTTGAAGTGGACACGATGACGGATTATGAAAATGAGGATGGAGAGAGACACAACCTCGACATAGAGAGCTGCGGGAGCCCGCTTTTCTTTGCTGCCGTATATGCACAGAATATCGATTGCATGCGACTGTTGCTCGAGGCTGGTGCCGATGCCGATTCCGCAGTTGTATTTTGTGGTTGGTACTCTGATGAAGATCTTCAAGAAGGAGAGCAGCAATCTTTTATTTCTGCTCTCTTTCGTCACGTTTTTAGAACCATTTGCATACAAGATTCCGATGTCGAAAAGGTCAAAGAGCGTCTATCCCTGCTGCTGCAACATGGTTCAAGTTTAGAGTCGGAAGAGTCAAGGTCCCCCTTAGAATGGGGGTGCGAAGCTGCGAATCAATATGGTTCATTTGGGCTGTTAACATTCCTGCTCGAAAAGGCATCTAGCGACAACATTTCCGCCAGATATCTGGCGGAACAAATAAAAGAGGCCGAGGATCAAGAACATGGTGAAGAAGTTGTTCGGATTCTTGTTGAGTTCAAAGAAAGGATTTACCCAGGTGTGGACATTGATCTTTCTGCAGAAAGTGGCGAAGAAGAAGAGGGTAGCGATTATGAAGAAGGTAGTGGTGGGGAAGAAGGCAGTGGAGGAGAAGAAGGTAGCGAAGAGGGGCGAGGTAGCGATTCAGAATCGGATTCCAGCCACCGTCATGAATAGCACTAGATTAGCTATGATTGGAATGTAGTGATGAATGATACTACTATGAAGATAATGTAAATTTCTGTTCCTTGTTCAGGCTACAGCTGTCAGGGCTTTTGCCATTTTGGCAACTTAAAAAATGGTCTGAAAAACAAACGAATGACGTCTGGCATCTTATCTCTCACGAATTCTTCTTAATCATGAGCAAAACCCCTTTCAAGCTACCCTTGATGATTTCCTTCCCTTTATCTACACCCGCCTCATGCAAGAGACGCTCCGTTTCTTGCCTCATCACCCGAACGATATCCCGCTCAGTTCCAACATCAGTTGGGTGGGCTTTGCGCCATCGCTGAACGGGGCTGGTGGTCCCCATCATTTTCTCCATCGCCTCCAGGTCGACAGTTAGCCCACCACCAATGAAAAACTCGTCACTTTCCTCAGGTCCCCATTCCTTACGGAAGAAAGCCGACTTATCAAAATTGCTCATTGGTGGGTCGAGAGTCCATGGAAGAATGAGGCTCTGGTATAAGTCTCGGACTATGAGACTACCGGGCTGGTGAAAGTGTTCCAAACGCTTCTCTAGGTCATCTAATACCTCTTGGATGGCACTGGCATTTGGCACAGTGGGGTGAATCTTGATAGATCCTACTGCCCATATGGCAACTGTGCCTCCGGGCTTCAAGGCGCGTGCAGCTCGTGGCCAAAATCGCGCCATGTCAAACCAATGTGCAGCTGTAGAAGCGGTGATCAGGTCCACGCGCGCATCTTCGATTGGTGGTGACAAATTTGATCCAAGAGCTTCAGCGGTTGAAATTTCAAATTTAATGGGCTCAGAAGTAGATGATGCGCCACCAAGAAGCTGAGCTTGTCGTATCATGCCTTCGGATGGGTCTAGACCTCTGGCATGTGCAAAATGCGGCGCAAGTGCGCGGGCGGCAGTCCCTGGACCACATCCAATGTCCAGAATGGTGTCAAGTTGCCCACCGGTAGAAGTATGATGATCAATGATGATTTTGTAAAGGTTAGGATGATAGTCGGGACGATTGTGAGCGTAGTTTGCGCCTTGACTTTCAGTAAAGGAGCTGAATGTAGTGTCAGCCAATCTGGAAGAGCCTGAATGCGACATCGCGGTGATGGAATTCTGTAACCGAGATGATACTAAGATGGTAGGAGAGCAACTGCTCGCCTCACCTAGTAAATCTGGTGGTTATCCTCAACACATTCTTGATGTGTCAGTCTTTGAGCTTTTGATGATCGGTGCAGCCAATCGTATTGAATACGAAGGTGGAGAATCGCTAGGCAGGCATTTTGTCCTTTCCAGAGGGAGAACGAGTCCGGCCTTTTCGGCATCCATATTGCGCTAAAAATAGACTGGCTAAGAGACTTGTGCATAGAACCGAACCGTAGCCTTGGGTTTGACAGGAGTTGATGGCGTCATAAAACTCAATCGAGTGTGTCTATAGTGCCCTCATTCTCTAGAACCAGGCACGGAAGGGCCTCAGAAGCTCAGTGTTTCCAACATCTCCTCAGATTCTCGAACTACTCCGAACCCTTTTGAACCTGTTGATCTTTTCGATGTTCACGAGGTTAGGGAGTATGACTGCAAGCCTTCACTAATTTTTTTTCCTGTATGGGGCTTCCTTGGATGAAAGCCGACAGGCATCGAACCCAAGTGCACTCACCTGTTCTGTCTGTCTGAATTTTTTCGAATTGAGAAGTAACTGATCCGCAATCTCTCCGGAATTGCCAGACCCGCCCACTACAGTCGTGGCTTTATGCTCGTACGCATGCACGTTCCCGACTGACCCCGTGGGGAAAAATAGCCCACTGTGAATGGCTCAGATCATAGTTCTAGCCTTTTTCGGGTGCTCTGCCGGGAGCGAGTGTCACAGCCGGCTCGTGGAGTGAACCCCGGAATTCCCGCTCCCCAGCTAGGCCTGTGCACTTCCCGGCCATCCCATGTCAAGAACGCCCCTCAATTCGGCAGTTTAGCCGGCCGGAGGCAGCTCGAACTAGCTCGACAGCCGCGTCATTCGTTACATCCTATCTGAATATTGGTTTTTCGGAAGCAAGCCCTAGCTAGTTTGGGTAAGCGTGCTGCCAAGGCATGGACATTCCGGATCCCGGGATCTACAGCGGGAGGTGGATCGGTGTATAAATTCTACAAAGTCTGGAGATGCTGCCCCTGATCTGTTGAGAACAAGCAAAGCAATCTCCAACACAGAGGGGCGGACTGGAATCCTTACCGTTCGAGTTGAATGAGAAGCTTCCCCGCTATACTCATTTCTTTCTTCTTTGCATCGCTCCCCTCCTGCTGCCTCTCATTTCGACCCGCGCAGCATGTCGCTAGACGATAAAACTCAGGATGAACCATGCGTTCACCTTGAGACTACAACCTCGGTCGATAAGGGCGTGTTTTCTGAGGAGGCGGCGCGAAATGGAACCGCAATTCAGGAAGAAGAGCGCAACATGAGCGCCTTAGAAAGCGCCCGGCGATATTGGAGATCCGTCATGTTCAGTAGGTCTCTTGTTTCCAAAAGCAGGCATACGCGGCTAACGGTAAACAGGCAGTGTCGCATTTGCAGCCGCCATGATGTTTGGTTATGATAGTGTTGCAAACACAGCGTCATTGTCGATGCCCGCGTTCCTTCTCTACTTCGGCAAGGTGGGCCCGGACGGATTATACCTACCTTCGATTTGGACTTCGTTAGTATTTCATCACAGATCTCTCGGGTCGCCTGGCTTACGAATAATAGGTTGTGGAGTGCGATGTCTAGTCTGGCGCAGGCCATCGGTGCGCTGTCTGCTGGTATTCTCATGGACAGATTCGGCCGAACATGGGTTGGAGCTGGGCTGTCTGCTCTTACCATTGCAGGAACAGCTGTCCAGTATGTTGCGGAAGAGCGTGGTGTCTTGCTAGCCGGCAAGATGATCAATGGGTTCGGAATTGGAGCTGCCATGGCAGTCGGTGTCACCTATGCTTCCGAGATTGCACCTGTCAAGCTCAGAGCGCCTATCCAGCAAGGTATTGTGCTGTTTACGGTGTCCATGTTTGCGTTGGCTCTTGGAATTGTCCGCATTTTTGTTCCTCAGATGGGCGTGTCTGCATTCAGGACTGTCTTCGCTGTTCAATGGGCAGTTGGTGGCTTGACAACCCTCTTGTTTCTTGTTGTCCCCGAGTCCCCTAACTTTCTCATTTTGAACAAACGCTTTGATGCGGCAAGAAAATCCTTGAGCAAGATCTATGGCTCCGATACTGCCAACGATAGGCTTGCATTGCTGATCAAAACGACTCAAGAAGAACAGACCAGCACGGACTTGCAATCAGGAAGCTATTTTGACTGTTTCAAGGGCACTGACCTGAAGCGAACTATGACCATCTTGTTCATTTACATCGCCCCAAACATTGCAGGCTCAGCATTCCTCACTCAGAACATCCTCATTTTAGTCACCGCCGGATTGCCAGCTGTTCATGTTTTCGACATTGGCATCGGTGGATTTGCCCTGGCCATTGTGATTGTTCTGTGCAGCTGGGTGGTTGCCGGACGATTCCGTCGCCACAATGCATTCTTGTTTGGCTGCATCCTGAATTTGATCCTGATGACGGTCATTGGTGGACTATACTACGCTCCAGGAAAAAGCGGTCTTTGGGGCAGCGCCGTGTTGATGAACCTTCTCATCTCATTCCAAACCAGTATCATTCAAGGAATGGGTTGGCCAATTGCTGCCGAGGTGTCTAGCTACAGGCTCCGTGGTAAAAGTCTGGCTTTGGGCACCATTTTCCAAGCAATCTTCGCCTGGTTGACCAGTTTTGTTGTGCCATACATGTACAACGTTGATTCGGGTAATCTAGGCATCCGAACCGGATTTGTTTGGGCCGGATTCAGCGTTCTCCTCATCGGAGGAGCCTGGCGGCTTCTTCCTGACACTACCAATCTTACAGCTGAGGAGATTGACCACTTGTATGTGGACAAGGTCAAGCCCAGAGAGTTTCAGCGCGCTTTGCGCCAGAGAAACATCACGGGGGAGAATTAAGTAGCTAGCGGGAATAGTAGGATTAGCTAGGAATGAATCGGGGCCTATTCGGGTGCCCCTCAATAAAGATTGTATATAACGCATGAAATAAACATCACAAGTATTCCATATCCCTGGTTATATCTCGGATGCCGTGAAATTTTGTTATTACATGGGTGGCTAGAGGGAGATGAATAGATTCAGCAATTAAGTTGCATCTCCAACGACCGCTTTCATGCGCCAAAGAAGTCAACGCCTTTGCGTAACCAATGGCCCGACCTGTTTAATCGGATAGAAAACACACGAAAAATCAACATTATTTGCTCAAATATTTTTCTATCAATGAAAAGGTTGGTGGCCCGCTTGCATTGAAAAATCGGGAGAATGCAGCATGCCGACGTTGTCAATGGAGGTCGGACAAGCCAATACTTACTATTCGGGATTCGCATATATTGACCCCGAATATTGACTCCGAATATTGACTCCGAATAGACCATATAAAAAATCACTAAGAGACCCGAAGTAAGACCACCGGACTAGGGTGGAAGCGGGGATCCCGGAGTTTGGTTTGGCAGCAACGGCGGTGCCGGAATTGCCGGATCGGGCCTGACCCGGGCCCGGGTCACCCAGAAATTGTTAACCTGACCGGCACATCCGCCCGGAACACATAGCCTTCCGGATTTACTGACATACTACAGCGAACATTGTGCAGAAGATCACACACACACACGACACATGCCAAAAAAAATTACTAAAAAAAAATACATGATAGAAAAAGAAATTTAAAAAAATATAAATAAAAAAAGAGTTCCCGCGAAGATCAGTCGGTCTGGTGAAACCACACTGTGTTCCCCCAATACCCTACGATACGCATTGACATAGAATATTAGTCTTTTGGAGAAAAGGGAACCGCAGAATTCTTCACTAGTCTGTATAGAAGCAGGCCTAGCTAGTTCTCAGACCAAAGATTAACATCCACCAAGGCTTATGTGCTGGTCAAAAGATTTTGGATTGAGTCTTTTACTTTTCATTCAGTATCCAAAGGCAAGTACTGTACTTGCACTACGTATTAGTGGAGCGCCCATTTCACTTTTACTATAGATGTAACCCGTAATTTGACGTTGAGTAACCAATACAACTATTCTTTGTTACGATTGATTAATTAGGCAAACTTATAAAATGAGCAGGCAACAAGCGAAAAATCGCGGAGAATATGGATTATGGCTACATCTCGATGCAGAAAAGTATCCGGTTTTACGCATTCGCTTCCTCACGGGAGATTCCATGCACGTTCTGGACTTCCAACAATGGGTTGGGCAAAAAGAGAGTAGAGCAAAGTGGAGAAGAGTGCATGAAGTTACTGAGTTTTGGCATTTAATAAGGAGGCACTTTGGCTCCATTTGCAGGAATCTCGGCGAGAATTCCATTCGTCAATATTGGTGTAAATACATCTCCACAACTATAAAGCGAAATGTGATCCTCATAACAAATTTGTTTTATGCTGAAATAATTCTTAGTACATTGGTTCACATTTTAGAAGAAAAGCTTTACATTGACATAGCATAAGAAAATAATGGAACCCAAACAGAACCAACAATGTCGTCGAATAAGCCATTAGAGCTTAGCCAAGTTGACCATAATTGTCTTGCGTTCGGTATATGCTCGCATTGCTTCGATGCCGTTCTCTCTCCCGACACCTGAAGTCTTGGTACCTCCAAATGGAGCTGTGAGGAAACAAAGCGATATGCAGTTCACACCAACCATCCCTGATTCGAAGTCAGAGGCGACACGCAGAGCCTTGTTGATGTCCTGAGTGAATACTCCAGCCATCAAACCAAAGTCAGTGTCATTCGCCTTCTCAATGATTTCCTCTTCAGTCTTAAACTTGTTAAGCACTGCAACAGGACCAAAGATTTCGTTGCGGCAGATTTCAGAATCCTCGGCTACTCCCTCGAAGATAGTTGGTTGAATGAAAAAGCCCTAGGAAAGTCAGCACAAAGCATTAATATTGGATGAGGAAAGCAAAAAACACCCACCTCGTCACCAATGCGCCCTCCGCCAGTAATCAGATTTCCTTGGCTTCTGCCCCGTTCAATAAAACCTTTAACTCGCTCGTATTGAGCCTTATCAACGAGAGGGCCGAGTGTTGTGTCTGCATCGTCTGGGTTTCCAGCTCCCCTTGCTTTCTCCTCCATTGCAGCTTTGTACGCAGCTAGGAATTTGTCGTAGATGCCTTCTTGGACATATACTCGACTGGCGGCAAAGCATACCTGTCCAGTATTGGCGGTGATTGCGTTGGTGCACCAGGCGATGGCATTGGCAAAATCACAGTCATCAAAGACGACGGCTGGACTCTTGCCACCAAGCTCCAGAGTTACTCTCTTCAGGTTGCTTTTGGCTGACATTTCCTGAATCTTGCGGCCGGTTATGGTAGATCCGGTAAAGCTAATTTTGTTGACCTTCATGTGGCTAGCGAGGAGTGCTCCCGTACTCCCATCCCCCGAAAGGATTTGGAATACACCAGGCGGGAATCCTGCTTCCTTGATCAAGGTACCAAGCGCCAGAGCCGCGAAAGGAGTCTTTTCGGATGGCTTGAGGATGAAAGTATTTCCTGTTGCAAGGGCAGGACCAGCCTTCATGCCTGTAATCTGTCAGAATATGCCACTCTCATCAAGAACTTATCCAACGCACCAACGTTTCCAAGAGGCCCGTTCCATGGGATAACGCCACATGTTACTCCGAGAGGCTCGTTTCGAATAATCTTCAGAAATCCATCGTCCGCAGGGAATGTTTCACCAGAAAATTTGTCGCAGTAACCTGCAAAATAACGGAAACCCTCGCATGCCAGATTGATTTCGAAGGAGCCAAATGAGCCGAAAGGAGCGCCCAATGTGATTCGGGTCAGTTCAGCCAAAGTATGTCCATTGGCTTCAATTAAATCAGCCAGCTTCAGTAAACAGTCGCGGCGAACCTTCGCGGGTGTGTTTTTCCAGCTTTTGAAGGCCGTAGCAGCCGCAGCCACAGCATCGTCAACATCCTCTTGGCCAGCGAGAGCTACATCACTGGCCACCACACTGTCGTCTTTTGGATTGTGTACTTCGAGCTTTTTTGTGTTCTTAGACTCAACATACTGTGGAATTATGTTTTAGAAAAATCTGCATCCGTGGCACAAGATGGTGCTTGCTCACCTCGTTGTTGATGAAAAGCAGCTTTGGTAAATTGTCCCGATTGTAAGGAGTCTTGTGGACATTCCCATTAGTTTGGGGGTTCAAAGATGGGCCAAGTGAGCTCATGATGCGTGAATAACAGTGGTGATAATGCCTGAACCTGAATTTAGGGCTGCCTGGAGCATCGACCACCAACTCAGTCGTGGTTGCGTCGGGCTTATAAAGCTGCACAATCACCCCACTCTCCCGCGGCTGGGCACCTGTCTCCACACAGCTGAGCTTCTGCCATTGGGGCTAGATTCATATGTCACCAAAGCTACTAGGATATTCATTTCCGCGCCTATAAATGCCAAGAAAATGGCACAAGATCGTCTCGGATTCCCTCAAGCGACGACCCGATCATTAATATCAGACATTTCATTGCGGGGACCTAGCCACTACCCCGCAACACACTAGAGAGATGGATTTGAACATCCGTGCCTCGGCAGTGAATATGTAAATAATTTTGTAGTGGATGGGAGCTTGGTGATGATATCTATCTATACCCTCCTCCCTGAAGTTTACTGCAATGGCCCTGCTCATGTAGCTCTTATCCAACCCATAAGCACCTAGTTACCAATCATCCAAGATGACTTCTCTATCAGATCTTCCGGCGACAATGAAAGCCGGCCAATGGGATGTCGTATGTTTCCTTCACCCAAAATTCTTAGCATAGATACTTACCATGGATATTTAGAACCAAAAGAAAATCGTAATCAACGAAGTCCCCGTCCCAAAGCCAGGACCGAATGAATTTCTCGTCAAGATGAGATCTGCATCACTTTGTCATAGTGACATCATGGCCATCAATAATAACAAGGATACTGTAACCCTTGGACATGAAGGGCTTGGCAATGTTGTCTTAATGCACCCTTCAGCTGAAGGCAAGGGCTTCCAGTTAGGCGACACAGTCGGTTTTCTTTACATCCTGGGAAGCTGCTTCACTTGTGATGGCTGCATGATCCATAATCTTTATTGCGAGACTGGAAAGCAGCAACTTCAAGGCTTCACCACTGACGGATTCTTTTCGGAATACGCTCTGGTCGACTACCATAATGCCGCCAAGTTGGATGAGAAGCTGTGGAATCTGGACACAGGCAGCGCCATATTTTGTGCTGGAATTACCGCCTTTCACTCTATTGACAGCTGCAATCTCTCTCCAGGAGACTGGTTTGGTGTTGTGGGTTGCGGTGGCCTTGGGCAGATTGCTACACAATATGCCAAGGCAATGGGTTTGCGCGTAATCGGAATCGACATCCAAGATGCCAACCTTGAAGAAACCCGAAAACAAGGCGCTGACGCCGTCTTCAACTCCAAGGAAAACCCTAATTATGTTGAGGAGGTAAAGAAGTTGACTGGCGGAGGATGTGCAGCTGTTGCTGTCTACACCAATTCACACCGAGCTTATCAAGCCGCACCCTCCATCATCAAGCTTGGAGGAACATTGATGGTGATTGGTATTCCACCGGATGATCTCAGCGCCAGCTACATGGATATTGTCATGGGTAAGTACAAGATCAAGTCAGAAAACACGAGCATTCCGCAAAGAATGGGGAAGGCAGTCGAATTTACCGAGAAGCACGGAATTATGCCTGTTGTTGATATCCGAGGTGGACTTGAGGCGCTTCCAGAAATGGTTCGCGAGATGCAAGAAGGAAAAGTTCGAACCAGGACTGGTGTTGTATTTTAGTTTATAGGAGTACAATTTTGGTGACGGCTTGTAACAAGAACTGTGATAGTGTATTCAATTTTCCATTTCTTTCTCAACCACACACCTGATGCCATCAATTAGCGAGGCTCTACACTTTGAAGTAAAGATAATAACTCATGTGTCACCGGGATTTCGCCGAAATGATCTTTCTCGTGATTGCGCCATAATGTCTTTGAAATTTATTCCTTTCTCTTCTTGATCACAGGCCCAAGCTCTCATTGAATAAGTAAACCTCCAAATTAACGCACAGTATGAGCCTTTCCTCTGCCCCTTGTACTACATCTGAACTTAAAGTCTCGACATCCTTCCAGCAGACAATCTCGCTGCCCCATCAACTGCAATATCAACTCCGTTTCTTAAACTCAAGTCAGCTTCAATCGTATAATTTGAAGGCTCAAACTTACACATAGCCGCCTGCTCGAGAGCAAAGAAATACGGCCACGCCAGCGATGTCTTCAGCTTCTCCGAGTCGCCCCATTGGATTGTCTTTGCTCAGCTCATCTATACCGCCTAAATTGTTGATGAGGCCTTGGGCCAACTTGGATGGGAAAAATCCAGGTGCAATGATGTTGGATGTGATGTTTCGTGGACCTAGCTCCACAGCCAGGTTGCGACCCAAATGCTAAGAGGTGTTAGTGCAGTTTCTTGATGATAGTTCACGGTGTTCTTACATTTGCAGCGGCTTTAGAGGTTGAATACATAATTGTACCATGTTCACCAACATGGGGTACATTTGTTCCTGCGGTTGAACTGACCACAATGATCCTTGCCGGGTCTTCCTTAGAGGCTGATGTCTCTAGTAAAGGGAGCATTCTGGGAAAGAAGATGATGTTAGCAATGCCAGATTGATGAAGGACCAGGGTTCCCTGACTGTTGCACGAGCTCAAAAATTCCTCGCACGTTTAGGTCTAGAATCTTAATGGAGCTCGCTGGAGTTGCGTCTTCGAACTTGCTACCCCAGGCAGCTCCTGCGTTGCAAACAAGAATATTCAGTCCTTTGTTGCCAACGAGAGTTTTCACCTCCTTCGACAGGCGGACGATCTCCTCGGATTGCGCAACATTCGCTGCAATTCCGACTGCTTTCCCTTTCACCCCGGGCAACGCATTAAGCTTCTCCACTGCTTGATCAATACCTTGTTCCCCTTCGCACTTTCTGGCTGTGATAATCACAAGCGAGCAACCAGATCGCAGGAATGCCGTGGCCATGTGCAGCCCGAGGCCGCGGGACCCCCCCGTAACCAGTGCGGTTTTCCCATCGAGAGAAAACAACGAATCGAAATTTTTTATCTGCGACATTATGGCACTAGCTTAACGGACCGTCTAGCGAGGCAGGCAATGCAGCATAGAATGTATACTTTCTCCCGATGGGCTGAATATTAAGATTGCGGGCGCTTGTCTCTCCACCCAGCTGGCTTCTATCCGCAGCCATGGCAAGCCCCTAGCGTAAATAATTGAGCCGGGGCTAGCGGCTAGCTGGCAAATTCAGCCGCGGGATGGTCGCGCGTGGGTCTGCGGGGGAAACAGGGCTACCGGGTGGAATTTCCTGGTAAGCTGCCCCCGCCTTGGCCCCAAAATCATGGTCACGCCCAGTAATTCGTGTTCGGGCCAATTTGACCGTTCGTAGCGTATGGTAGCGTTCGGATAATGGAATATCGAGTCGCCATGCCGAAAATTTCCTCGGGCGTTCGGGTGTGGAAGGAAGACCAGGCTCTGTCCTCATCTCGTGTGTTTGGTTACAGAGCCTTGACAGGCACACCGCTGTAACTACCCCAGCGGGCCTCAATTGATACCATAAAGATTCAATACCTCTGTTTCTAGCTTCGTTTACTACTTTTCCCACAAAGTTTCGAACATTCTGCATTTTAGTCGTTCACAATGCCTGTGTCATCGCTCTACCCTGTCCTCGACATCCCTCAAAAAAACGTCCTAAGCTACTTGTTTGGGGAAGGTCCGGTATCTGAAGAGCCATTATGGCTGGATAGCGCAGATCCCAACAAAAGCCTGTCCCCAAAACAGCTTCTGCAATGGGTCCGAAGGCTGGGGTGCGGCCTCGGGCACCTGGGTCTTGAAAAAGGCGATGTTGTGATGATTTGCTCACCCAATTCGATATTCATCCCGGTGGCGTTCCTGGGCATTGTTGGAGCGGGTTACATTTTTAGCGGCGCTAACCCCGCCTATACGGTTCCAGGAATGTGGTATCCCCAAATGGCTGCGGCACCTCTCAACTAACAAAATCGATACAGAACTCGTTCACCAGCTGAAGAACACAACTGCCAAGGTGATTCTTGCTCATCCAAAAGTGCTTGGTTCTATTCTAGAGGCTGCTGCCCAGGCTGGCGTCCCAAGAGAGCGTGTCTTCCAATTCTCTGACTCCGAAGTGCCCACGCAAGATGGCATCAAAGACTGGAGAACTATGGTCGCAACGCCAGAGCAGGGCGACAGATGGCAGTGGCCCGGATTACCATCCAAAGATGCAACCACCACAGTCGCAACCATCAATTACAGTTCTGGAACGACGGGCTTACCAAAAGGTGTTTGCGTGTCTCATTATAATCTCATTGCGAATGTCGAGCAGCTTGTGTTCATGCGATATGCGCATCAACCGTACTCATTTGAAGATCGGCCAAAGGAACGCTGGGTCGGTTTCTTACCGCTCTATCACGCATACGGGCAAATGTACACAATACTCATGGCAATAAAGCTTAACGTCCCCATATATGTAATGGCAGAATTCCGTTACGAGGACTTCCTGTTTGTCATTGGAAAATACCGTATTACGAGTCTTCAAGTAGCCCCGCCGATTCTGGTTATGCTGTCAAAGCGGCCAGAAACAGCAAGATACGACATTTCGAGCGTCAAGGACATTCTCTGCGGTGCGGCACCTTTGTCTCGAGAGCTTCAGAACGATTGTCAACGGCGATTTAACGTACAGATCAATCAAGGGTGGGGCATGACGGAAGTAACGTGCGGTGCGATGCATGTTCCTGGCGGTATTCAAGATGATACAGGATCTGTTGGGCAGCTTGATCCCAATTGCGAATGCAAACTTGTCGACGAAGATGGACGTGAAGTCGCCGTCGGACAGCCTGGGGAGTTGTACATCAGGGGACCAAATATCTGCATGAAGTATTGGAAGAATGATGAAGCGACCCGGGACAGCTTCGACGAAGATGGGTATTTGAAGACAGGAGATGTCGCTGTACAGAACAAAGATGGTTTCTTTTGGATTGTTGACCGCAAAAAGGTTTGTTCGCAAAAGAAAAAGGGGGATACTTCGCGCTAACTTGGACCTTAAGGAACTTATCAAAGTCAATGCCCTCCAAGTAGCCCCCGCAGAGCTGGAGGCAACCTTGTTGGAGAACGAGCACGTTGCGGATGCAGCAGTGGTTGGAATTGTTCTGTAAGATGGCCCAATTTCCTCCTCAGTCATCTTTCCCCATGATTAATTGTCTAGCAGTAACGGAAATGAATGGCCACGTGCCTATGTCGTCATCCAAGAATCATCTAACGGAAAGGTGGCACCTAAAGATATCCAAGACTGGATCTCTAAGAGGGTTGCCAAACATAAGAGGTTGGTAGGGGGCGTTGTGTTCATCGATACGGTTCCAAAGCTGGCAAGTGGCAAGATTCAACGCAAGGTCATGAAAGAGTGGGCTCGGAGGGACGCGGCCAAAATTAATGCTCCATCTAAGCTATAGAGTTTTAATATTTCTATATACCTGTGACTGAAATTACATCCTTTTTATTCATTGCAGAATGGCGCCATGGTCCATTAACCGTTGTAATTTTCGTGTAGCGATCAATGTGGAGTCACAGAACGATGATGCCCAAGCATTATTACACGCCCTGGCTCATTTTCCCGTTTCAGGGGATGCACAAATCGACATATTTATCCGGATTTTCTCTGATCCTCAAAAGGAAGGAGAGAATCCTTCAAATCTAGGATGTCGCAGCGGAGGAAAGCAGAAGAGTAAGGAGCACACGAGATTGGGAGAGAGAAACGAGAATGACAATGAATATAAAATACTAGGTTGTCTTATGGCAATTGTCTGGAGAAGAGGTGTCGTAAGACTGTGTAAGCGAATTTGAGCTGTTACATCGGTGACCCTCTCGTTATGTAGGCATCACGCCACTCGGGATAACCAGCACCCACTGCCGCGTACAGCGCGAGGTGGCATTTGCCAGTATTACGGAGCCCGCGTTCTTAGCAGAGGGGAGACTCCGTCCAATTCAATCACAATCATGTGCAAAAAGCCGATCGGTGGAACTTGCTACCAGGTTTGAGGAATGGCAACCGACCGCTCGACCATGAGCGGTTAAGCAGTGGGCCAACGTGAGCTAGATACGACGGTAGACTGCGACTTAGGTAGCAGCGATGAGATCCACTTATGGAAGGACAGGTTTTTGGCAATGTGACCGGGGAATTCGTAAGAGCATACCTCTATCTGGCTCAAGATTCCGGGTGTCTAATTTATAGAAAATATGCGGCTCAACGGGGAGGCTAGGTCTGGGGCCAGGGCTAGGTCAGTGCCATGGACATCGTGGAGCGATCCGGTCACTGGCGCACAAGCTAATGATTGAGAGTTCAAGAAACGTTTGGGACACTACAATCATCGACGCGTTTATTGGTCAAACGTGAGTGCGGGGCTAGTCACGCGACTGACGAGTCCGTCGCGTGTCCGTCCGATCGACCTTTCAAAAGGATGCCATCGATTGCAGCAGCGCAAATTCGACTTGGTTTGAAGCATACTTACTTCCTGGAATACGACGGACTAAAAGCTCGTAGCTACGCCATAAGAGTAAAAGAAGCGAGCAGACCTGCGTAGCATGGATGCTGAGGATTGTGAGTATGCGCTTTGCCTGGGAGGGAGGCCTTGGTAAGCATCACGCCACACCCCACAGAGCGCAATTGATCGACAGGATGTGTGGTCTCCATTTGTAGGGCAGTTCATAGGCGCATCAGGAAGGCCTGGAAGCGTCGGCTCGGTTGTAAACTCTCGCTGAGGAGTGCTAATCCGCTGCGGCCACACTGGTGCTCAGGTCTGCGGCGCAGTGGGTAGTGGGGATCCAAAGCGGCGACAATGGGGTGCCCGTTTATTTTAGTGCGTGGAAAGTGCCGGTCAATCTGGGGTAGTGGGCCAGCTAGTGAGCGCGTTGGTGGATCCAGCGAAGCGACCATGGGAAGAAGCGACCACATTGACTTCGAAGCAATCAAGCATTTGAAATATCGCAACACCTGTTCATAGGGGAGAGTGCGTCAAGGGATTGACGGTTTACGCTTCCCGCAATTAAATCCAAGGCAACCCAACGTCTACAAGGCCCCTTGCCGAGCAATCTTCTGTCCCACCAGCTGGCGACGCGCACAACACGCCACTTAGCTGCCATCTGCCGGCGGGACATGCCGGTCATTCGACCTTTGAAGAGTTTACAATATAGACCCGTACATAATCCTTTGTAGCGCTCAGTTGCCTGGGGGAAAAAAGGGGGCAATCGCGCGTCCTTTTCCCTTGCCCCCTCGCTACCCACCACCTCGCAGACCGCTGCTCTCGTTTTATTCTGTGCTTCATCCGGTGCTTCAAGGGCCACCAACCGCAGCGTCACAGTGTTGCAGCCATGGGCCATGTATCATCTAATGGAGGGTAGAGCGCAGCGAATCAACGTCTCCGTGCCAGCGCGGGAGAGTTCGAATTGGGTGGGATCCCAAGCCATCCCATGCCGGATCATACCTTGAAAACCAGTACAGTGTGTCTTATTGACATCCAGAGTGCTCATTCGCACTTCGCACTGAAATCGCCTGCACTCCTCACATATACCCGGACACAATCACTCGCTCACGCGCTTTTACCCCGCTCGCCACTCGAGAGGCTGCGTTGCACATGCCCTGAAGGTATATAAACGACTCCTCACGGGCAGTACCTCCCAGTCGTATTTTCTTACATCCTGGTGTCACCCTCCTTTCTTCTCCCCTCGTGAATCCATCTCAGCTCCAACAAACAACCGATTCGTCATCTCAATCCGCCATACCTTTTTAGCCTGCCACATTCATCTCTTCTACCATTCACCAGATCAAGTTGCATCATCGCTCTTAAAATCCACCAGTAAATACCCTGTTAGTATTCTGACCTCCTTTTACCGACACTGCTATATTGGCACTATTATCCCATTCCATCAATTCTTGCCCTTTTAACCATCTGTGACCATCTGAAACTCGCTAACAACTTGACCAGACCTTCCTAGAATTCGACTCCTCATCCTCCAAATAACCCACCATGCCCGTCCGCGTCCCACGTCTTCCACAGGCCAAGCGATCTGAGGTCTTCACCTTTGGTGCTGCAGGTGTTGGTGTCTTGACTCCACTCTACCTTGTCATGCCTGGTGTCGATGAGAAGCTTGCAAACCAAACCAATAAGTGGGCTCCCCGATGGGAACGCAACATCAACTACTTCGCGTCGCCTGTTGAGCGTGGAGTCCAACGCATCGAGCCCCCTGTTTCTAGAATGGTGCAACGTGTCGAGAGCCGTCTTCCCTTAGAGAAGATGGCTAAGTCAGTGGACAAAGGAATCAGGACAGGTATTGCAAAGATGAGCCCAGAGTCTAAATCCGGACCATCAGGCGGTTCCTCCTAGATATTTATCTATACACACGAACACAGGCGACATAAACTCATGCCTGCTGGTAGATTAGTCAATCAAATGAACAATTTTGTACTTTTTTGTGCCTCCACCCTTTCATTGCCAAGATAGTTGGCCCATGCATCATCCCCAACCACCAAAGCCATCGAATGGACAAACACTGGTAGATTGTGAGATGGTCCATCTTCGCATTTCTTTCTGTGACAGCTGCAAATAACTGTCGAGAATATCACGTGCCAGCTGTCTGACAGCATTGGGCGCCTCGGACTCGGCATCAGCAAATTGATGCCCAGCACCCCCACTCAAACCAGATTTGCCAGCCAAATTCCACACAAATATCGGTACCCTCACGTTAGCGAATTCCATATTGACGCCTAAAAGCTCGAGTGGCATACCATGATATGGCTTTTGATAACCACATACTGAAGTGCTAGTTGAAATTTGGCGCTGTTGTTTAGTTTAATCGACGCAATGTATTTAAGGGACTGGGCCCCTCATCAAGCTTCCCGCATGGCATAATCCCTACGTCATTTCTCCGCGGGAAATGCCCCATACCTCGCACAAAGGTCGATGCACCTGTTCGATTTCAATTTGACGTTAGCCTGCTTTATTCCTCGTCAATCGCGACTCGTGCAGGAAGGCTGAAGAGCAACAGGGTTGAGTTGGTGCCGAGTTTCATTTAGTGGATTCATGGGACCCATTCCTAGATCTGAGTGGAGTCGTTCCATTCGTAGTGCAACAGCAGTCTTGGCACTTCTCCTACCAACAGCCAATATTGCGCTGCCATCAGGTGCAAACTTGGCCACCTTGAAGAATAGGACGCATCAGTTTTCGTGTTGCTTGTGACTTGGATTTTAAAAGGTGTGAACAGGCGGTGTGGGTTTGCAATCTCCAGGCAAACCGGCCCATAACATCACACGCGTGTTTTCAAAGACGGATCATGCATTGCAGAACGCTTACCCCAACAGCCATCTTCTCTTCACAAATGAAGGGCAAGCTCTCGGAGTCTTGAGCATCAAGTTAATTGTCATAAACTACTTTATTATTCAGGGCGGAAGCTCGACTCTTGATGACTCGACGGAAAAGGTTCAGATTTCCAGGATCAGAAGATTCAAGCTCCTGGGGACTGTAAAACGCAAAATATACTCCAGGTTATCATATAAAATCCCTTTAGTGTCGAATCATAATCATATTTACTAGCCAGCCCCAGTTGAGGATGTTCGCCCGCCCCTTGAAGGTTCATAGTTCGTTTAAGTATATGTCTCAAGAAAAGAATTGCCCTGCAACGCGACAGAAATCCCATCGTTATCTTATCAAAGAGACATAGTTTTATTGAAAAGTTTCAATGCGAATATCTAAGAGAGGTTCAAAATGAGAAAGCAACCGAAACATGCGTAACGATTCCCGGTAGCGTTTTATTTACCCTCGGTAAATCATCACTTTGTAAGAGTTCTAGGCTGGGGCTGTATCTCATGAAGACCGATATGAACTTATAATTCAAGTCAACTGGTTCTCATTCTCAAGGCACATTTATTAATATAGAGCTTGGTTTGTTCTTAGAAATCTAGCAAAATATCTCAGGCATGGTTGTTGCGTTTGCCCAACTAAAGCCCCACCTGTATTGAGGATCTAATAAGCCGCGGCATGTGCAAACCCAATTCTCTTGACACTCAATTTCGATTGGAATCTTCACCCGGACAGGTGTGAAGCTTACAAGTGGATACCTAAGTCCGGTTTGTGAGAGCTGGGCAAGTTGACGAAGCTCCACGCTAAAGTTTGTGGAGCCGTGTGGCCCGGCGATCCATTCGCTCGTAACTTTTTCCTGGTGTACCGACCTTTACCGGGGCAAGACTTTATTATGGATTAATATCAAGCTATCAGCACTTGGATATTGTTCGGTTCTCAAGAGAAAAAAAATTATACCACTCATAAACCATGCCTGATCTACTTCAAGGTTCTGCCTTTGTATCCGGAGCAGCATCCGGTACGCCTGCGCTTCTACTCCGTCAAAACCCGCACCCTTACCCCGCCAGATTTTAAGTTCACACACTAATTTCCCTCTACCGCCAGGCCTTGGACAATACACAGCTATTGCTTTTGCTCAGCATGGCATCAAGAAGCTGGCTTTGGCTGATGTTAACTTGAAGGCCCTTGAAGAGTCAAACGCCTCTCTCAAGGAACGCTTCCCAGATGTTCATATTCTGACACTGCATATGGATGTCCGAGATGCAACTCAGGTTAAAAAGGCATTCGCGCAGATAGCTGCCGAGTTCGGACGTCTCGATGTTGCAGTTAACAACGCCGGGATCGGTGGCAGTGGCAAAAAGACGCACGAGATTGAGGACGAAGAGTGGTTGAGGGTCCTGGATGTGAACTTACAGGGCGTCTATCGATGTCAAAGAGAGCAGCTGGCCCTTTTGATAAACCAGGAGTATGATTGCCCACATGAAATGAAAACACATGTACTAACCTCTCAACAGAGACCTTGGCCCCAGGGTCGGTCGAGGTAGGATCATCAATGTTGCAAGCATGTATGGCATTGTAGCGCCTGCTAATCGTATGTACCACACGGCATACGCGACTGCAAAGCATGGTGAGATAATATTAGCGCGAGCTCATTAAAAGTGAAGTGCTTACCTGTCTCTCAGGCGTCATTGGACTTACTAAAGGCGACGCCAACTCCTATGGTGATATGGGTATTCGCATAAATGCCATTTGCCCTGGCTACATTTCAACGCCCTTGTTACTCCAGTCCATGTCAATGGACGTCGATTCCCCTCTCCAAGCCGACATCGCTCGCACTCCATTGAAAAGGCTGGCTAGCATGGAAGAAATTGCTGACAGCATTGTCCTCATGGCTTCTCCCATGAGCAGCTTTATGCAGGGCGCAGCAATGATTATTGATGGAGGATACACCACCAATTAACTGTTACCGTACGATTCTACTTAGTTTCAATGATAAACTGTGCTGCATGATAATCTAGTCTTCAAATCATGGCCCATTGCTTGCCCAGTGGGTTGTATCGGCTGAACGCCGTACTTCTAACTTTAGCATCTAGAGCGCTAGGTGATTGGGGACCAAACGATGTTTGCGTCATAGCGAGAATAAATGGTTTCGGCCATCATTCTTCTTTGCCAAACGTATTCAATATTTTTGCCTGGCCTTGTACTTGCGGTGGAGTATATTTTGGGGTCATCAGCGATCGAGTTTGCATTTGAATAGCAGGTCGAACGAAGAGAGCCATACTTCAGACTTACATCACAACCATATCTTACTAAGAAAAGGGCCAAGCAGTAGCCACTACAAATGTCTTGAGTGTATAGGGACCAGAATGATTGATAAATGATTGATTCCGCGAGTGTGTAAAACAATGCCCAAACAAAGTATACAAGTGGTCAATACTGTAAAAGTTTTCAAATATATACACGGTCACCATCTCAAACCAAATCAAAGCCTATGTGTGGGCTCTCGCTGTTCTTCTCCTGAGGGGCCACTTGACCAAGTCACCATTTCGCGCTGCCCAGCGATGGTCCCACTCTTACTCAAGAGCTTACGTCGGCCGCCTGTGGTCAGAGGTGGATCATCATCGTGTTCCCGAATGTAGTAGGCCAGGTCAGCAGTCTGGTCAAGCTCCGTACGAGAATAACCATTGCCAAGAAACGAGAATCGATTCCCGTGATACTTGATATCCAAGTCGTCAAACCGGACATCACGCATACACTCAATGTAATGCAGGGTTGAACCAGGCCAAAGAGCCAAGATTGGCCCATCTGGGCGACCCTTGTACCAGGACCGACATGGATCAGCCCAGACCGTTTGTGTCATAAACCAGTCCTTGTACTCGATAAATTCTTTGACTGCTTCTTGCTTCGGAGAGAACTGAGAAATGTTGGTCGTTTGGAAGCGGTCAATGACCTTGCACATCCAATCAGCCTGAGCCTCAATAGCTGAGAGGACAGGGCCGTTGCCAATTGGGCAGTTGGGTCCAAGGAAAATGAGATAGTTGGGGAAATTGGCGGCTCCGACACCAAAGTAGGATTCGGGTTCAACAGACCAAGTGGCCTGCAAGTCCTCACCGCTGGGGCTAACAACAGGGAATCGGGGCTTAAATGTTGTGTCAAAACCAGTTGCACAGATGAGAACATCAACTGGATATTCCTTTCCATCATCACAAAGGCATCCCTTCTCTGTTACAGCGTTAATCTCGCCGTAAACTACCTCGACATTTTCCTTGGACAAAGACTCAAGGTAGTTGACACCCGGTGTGAGTCTTCGGCAGCCGACACTCCACTCTGGAATCAACTTTTGCTCAAGATATGCGTTTCCAAGCTTATCCTTCATCTGCTGCAGCATGTATGCCTGGGTGTCGATGTTGATTTGGTTATTTTTGAGAAAGATTCCAAACTGGGCGTTCAACCCAGTCTCGATGCTTTTTCGGTATGCCGTCAGAACTTCAGGCTTGTTGATGAACTCGCTTCGTTCCTCATTAGTGAAGAGATGCTGCTCAAGACCTTGAACAGGAGAAACCCAAGTGGGCTCACGGATGAAAGTTGTGACCTTGCTGCACTTCTCTCGAATTGCAGGAAGAACCTGGATCCCTGAAGATCTATACCGAGTTAGTATCAACTGTGTTCTTTTGGGGGCAAGCATGGACATACCCATTTCCAATGAGGCCAACATGTTTGCCTTCAAGACTAATGGAATCGTCCCAGTTTGCCGTGTGCAGTAGCGTTCCCTTGTAGGTTTCAAGACCTGGGATAGCAGGCCACTTCCAGTTGTTCAGGATACCACCAGCATTGACAAGAATATCGCAGTGGTCGCTGATAATCTTGTTGTTGACATTGTCCTTGATCTTGACATCGTAGCCCCCTTTAGAATGGTTCCAGTAAGCACCAATGACTTGATGCTGAGTCTTGATAAATCGCTTGAGTTCGTACTTGTTTGCGAATCCATCAAAGTACTCGAAGATCTCCTTTGCAGGAGGATACACGGCAGACCAATCTAGCTTTGGCTCGAAACTCCAAGTGTAGTTGTGAGAGGGCACGTCGCAGGCACAGCCAGGGTACCTGTTCTCGTACCAAGTGCCTGCCACTTCGGGGTTCTTCTCGTAGACTTGCAAAGAAAAATTGGAGAAGTGCTTGTCGAGCTTGTACGCCATCAATAACCCAGAGGCACCAGCTCCAACACAAATGATGCGTACGTGGCGCTCTTGGTGGATGGGATTGACGAGCCGCCTGCTGGCGTCAAGCTCGCCAGGGCTGGATGCGCCGGCAAGGGAAAAGTTTTCTGTCATGGTGCCAGGGCTCAAGAAACGTAAGAAATGCGAACTCTTTGGTCTCTGAACAAAGCAAGATTAAAAATCTGGGGATAAAAGATGGACAAGTTTTAGTAAGAGGTGAGGGTGGGGATGGATTGTTTAAGACGTTACAATACCAGGATGGCGGTACGATTGCTCGTTAATAAAGTCAATTCATTTAACTATTCCCCCACCGGGTATTCAATTTCCATCTTGAAAATGATACCCATTCCTAAAACCGACCAACCCACGGCTAACTGTCACACCTCTCCCAAGGATCCGGGGAATGGTCAAAAGCGAGTCAGGGATGGCATGGGGGCAGAGTCAACATGATTCAGGATCGCACGACCTGGATTTGAGATCGCAATGCTAACCTCTTTCTGTCTATCCTGCCTTCGCCACCAAGAAGACCGAGTCGATCTAGGCCCCCTTGAGATGCTGTCGTGTGCGGAGTAGGTGGTGGGGCTGGATGTTGATACCCGAAATTGTTGTACGAGGCTAAGCGCTTGGTCAAGCTAAATACGGAGGGCTTAAATACAGAAAAGTACTTCTCAGCTCATTTAGTTTACACCCACATCTTTTCAACCCTTAAGTACCGCCGCATTGTGGTTGCCAGGAAGCGGCTCGATGTGGATTGCTGCCACATGGCTCAAGTTCAGGTGGTGTCGTAGGCTATTTGCCAAAATTAGAAGCAAAAGCATTGTAAGCACCGTAAGTCGAAATAGAGACCTTCCCAGAGGGAACGAAGCAATATCAGGTGATGGCACGATCCCGCGGAAGAGATCTTACCGTCATGCACCCCATGTTTGATGCCGGTAGCCCTGCTTCATGCCAGAGGCAAAATATTTGTGGGTATTCCAGTGCTGCGGGTGCCCCGGGATTAAATGCGGAGTCCGGTATAACGGGTTGAAGCAGGTCCAGGTACAGGAGTGTCCAGTGGTTGCCATGTACTGACTGTGAGTGGGTTGTCATCACTTTCTGACATTCACGAAGCTATTGACGTCAATTACAAATGCCCACTGGGAAAACAATGCTTTCGCGCTCTGTACCGGTTTTCACCGGGTATACTCGGCACATAATGCCTATTCACTCATCTTGTACCACGGGAAAAGTAGATGGTGAAGCTTTTGAGAAACACCGAGAATATGACTGCTCATGCCTTGCGATACCAGGGTTCACCATATTCATTCTGAACAAACAGACACTTTGAATATCTCCATTACTGAATCTTCTAATCACAGCAAATTCCAGGCTGTCTAATTACTGCTATCTTGACACTAACAGACCATTTAAATGACAACTCTTTAGGGCAATAAATATTATTTCAAGGATAACATGAGCTTCATGAAAAACTGAGAAAATCTAGCGCATGGTTTCTTGGCGCACCATTCGACGTATCGTCCCCATTCGATGCCTTGCCTGGACTCTGCACTAAGCCACTGAGGCTCACGGGGCTCATTGCTCCACCGTTGGCATCTCCCTCAATCCAATCCACACTGTCATTCTGCTCTGTTCCCGCTGGATCTCCCGGGCTCTTTTTATTCACGTTGTTTCCGGAAGCCTTAGACATCTTGCCGTCCGGCTTGTCATCTCCCTTGCCTACGCCGCCGAAGTCCGGTGTGTTGGACATAATGCCCGTAGATATAGCGGCACTTTGGCCTAGAACAGAGCTTGCGCTAAGCCCTGCTGGACCTGAGGTCCAATCTCCTGCAGGAGGGTCAAAAGACCCCGATCCTGAAAGATGGCTATCATGAATGCCATTGAGGCTCCACGTTTCAGAGGAAGGGATAACCATATCCATATGATCTACTCTCCCCATCCCGCCATCGTGAGCCTCTTCTTGCTGGTCCATTTCAATTGCAGTGCCACCTAAAAAGTCCATATTGAGTTGGTGAGGTGTATCAGCAACCCCCATAGAGAACAAGATTGAATCAAGAGGAGACTGGCTGTGACCGCCAAGATTATTCCCCATATGGCCCTGGCTCTTTCTGGAACTTGGAGGCGTGTGCTGGGCATGCGCTGAAAAGAAAGGCGGTCTTGGGCGTGTGAATTCAGACGCCCGTCTACTTGATGCTGGACGTCTCTTCTTAAACGGTTGCGCATATTCCGGATCCCCGGCCTCGCGTCTCAAGGGGACCATTGGGACAGAAATATCGCTGTTCATGGAGGCTGTGCTCCGCCCGCTTCCACTAAATGGCATGCCGTAGTGGCTAATGCTACCACTCCGAGGTCTAGATAGATCTCCCATACTGTTTCGGACTTGCTCTAGAACGGCTTTAAGCAGGTCATCCATTCTGCTGGCCGGCTGATAAGTGTGACTCATGTCACTGATAGCATCCGAGAGAATCTCCAAGTATCCAACGTACGTACGTCGATCCGTTTCATTGCGCTGGTAAGCAAGAGCGGCGATCAATGCTATTGCGGAAGTCCCAGCATGCTGAATACCAGTAACAAATATCTTCCGCCCATCATATCTTTGCCGGTGCTGCCAGAAGATGCGGGCAACCCGAATAGCTTGCTGCGTGCAAATGCTTCGTGACAAAGACGTTCTACTATCATGGACAATAGTATGCGGATCTCCCATTCCCAAGGAGTGCCCCCCAGATGCCAGCATTGGTTGCGGAGTCGCTACATCCGAAGTCATAACCATTCGATCACTGTCAGGGCTAGCCTGGGATCCAGGGCTTGAGCCATCTCCGGTAATGGAACCGTACTTGGCCCAAGGTCGATGTAAAAGTATCATGGTTACATGATACTGTTGGTGTAGAAGGAAAAAGCTGTAGGGTGCGACTTTGATATTGCTGGGCTTCCAGGCGAGGTGCTCAGGCAGCCTTCGGTACCAGTTTTGAAGCTGTCTGTCCAAATTTATGACATGAAGGTAGGCGTTATCTTCTGCTTCTCCCGCAGCGAAAAGATTGTACTGTTCAGACGCGCTGTTTAAGATGCCACTGTCCCGTGTCTCCACAATCCTACCAGCTAGCTCCATCAATTCAATGAGTTGTTCATAGATTTCTGTGGCTAGATCTTGTTTGCCGGATTCAAACCCAGCGGAGTTGAGTTGGGAGAACCGGTTAGACAAAAGGTCAACATCCTGACTCTTGATAGCTAATGGGCGGCCTAAAAATAGACCCCAATATCTATCATAAATAACACAGGCTCTCATGACCATGTTTCGAATCCGGATTTCTTGCTCGGGTAAGTCATTGCTTCTGCAATCTAGGTGAAGTCCGATGTCGAAAGCGAGACGGTTCGCCATTCCTGTTCGGTTCATCCGATCAGCACTCAATCCAGCTGTTGCTATGCGTACCCAAAATCATATAAAGCTCACCTGAGTACATCCAACCAGTATTATCTCGGCCAACCCCACACTCCAAATCACCAAGAAGAAGTAAGGCTTGAACACTGGGGATCCCACCAGGTCGCTCAAGTTCTATATCAAGCATGTACTTTGCTTCTCGGTGTAATGTGCTTTCCCTTGGAGCCAGAGTTATCTTTCGTATGTCGTCTCGGTCCATGTCGGCTACGCGATAGCCCATGGCAAGAATGGTGATATGGAGGAATGAAGAGTAAAATTTTGGTGAATTGCCTTGAGACTCTCGGTCCGCTTCAAAGGCATTTCGATCAATGACTTGCAAGACCGAGTTATAAAAGGTGAAAAATTGATTCATTAAATAATCATGCGTTTCCACACTGAAGGATCGAATGATCCTCTCGGCGCGCCGAACTTGCTCGGGTGGCTCTCGGGAGTCGAATTGGTCAGGACAGTCTGCGTGGACGTGGCTGTTAGCTGTCGGCCCAAAAAACCTGAGCCGGCCACTAAGAAACGAGAAGTTTCCCCTTGTAGATAGGAGGCGCTGTATAATGTCTTCCTGTTTTGGGTCAAGCATTCGGAAGGGAGAATCCTCCTTCGCTAGAGGCTGAAGATTCTGACTGCCCGACAAGTTGCTAGCATCTCCATGCTCGCTCCCAGGGACAGCAATATCGTCATGCCTGGAATCCGGCGGTGATGGAACATCAAAGGTGGGAGACACTCTGTCAGAATTCGCCTTTTGCTTGGGTAGGCTTGCGATTGATTCTCCATCTTCCTGCAACTTGGATGGAAGTTCATGCCGAGTCTTGGGCGGGTGTGCAGCTGGAGGAGGTACCACACCTTTATCCAGCAGCATGCCTTCGAGTAGTGAAATACGGTCAGAGAGTGAAGACATGTATGCTTTTGAGATGGGTCTATACGCATTGACTGTCAACAAAACTCATCTTCTATGTACTTGGGGGCAGTGATTCATACCGTCTGCGCTCATCGTCGTTTTTTATGATACATTCCGCACCTGATCGTTGGCAAGCAGTGCACGATGTCTGGTTTTTGGGAACAACACATCGAATTCGCCGGTCTCGACATGAGGCACAAGCAACGGAGGCGCGGTGGCGAACTTGCTGTTTGCTGGGTTGGCGGCCGTTCTGCCCCCTGGGAGACACATTCTCCTGGGTGCTAATGTCGGCCGTTTCCAAGGTTGGGGCTTCCTTGGAATCAACCGATGACACCATGATGATGTTGATTCAATGACAAGAAGCTAATAGTCCGGGTCGTGTCAAACGGTCAAAGTTTAGGCTTCACTCAATCTCAACGAGCTTCAGTGCAGGACAGAGCAAAAGAGCATCATTGACTACAGTAGATGGGGACAAATCTAGGTTCAAGAGGGTCGAGCGGAGAAGCAGGCTGGGGATTTGGGGCTTCCCCACGGGGAGCCAAACTCGTGCGTCTTGGCTGGGGAAGCCCCCAGTGACGGATAGCAAATGGGCCTATGGAGGCATGCAATAAGACTCCATTTTTAACTCCACCCCCGGACTTCGGGGCCAGAGGACCTTGCAAGTCAGGGATGCGTGGCGAGACAAGGCTCATCTAGCTAGTCCCGGCGACAGTTATCAACTGACAACCGGGCCTGCCTTGCCTATCTCGTCACAAGCATGAGCCGTGGCGTTGGGCTGGTAGCACGCTTGTTGAGTGGGTGTTAGCGTGTCCATCCGGACAAGGGGCCGTCTCGCCGCCCGTGTTTGGCTAGTACCTGGCCGCCATGCGAGCTGGTAATCATCCAAGGCTCGCCATCCCAACGATGCGACCATATCCGACGATTGCCCCGGTAATAGAGTGCGGGGACAATAAAACCCCGCATTTGATGTGTCCCTAGGCGTCCATGACCATATCCGTCCCACAGAAGCGATACCGGATGGCCCGGGCCTGTCAGGCAGCTGCATGCGCAGAAGCTCCTTGCAGAGACGTGTCCGACTATCACGGACAGCCATCGGAAATCATGCCTTGGAACAAAGGATGAGAAAGCAAGGCTTTTGGTGCAGTCGATCGGCCGAGACCAATGCCAAGAGGTCTTGCACGAGGATGGGGGCTGGCGGAAAAGGGCATTTTGCAGCGAGACATTTATAAATGTGCGTGCGTAGACGATGATAATCAATTTCAGAAATAGATTCTCACGTACAGATCAGATGTCCACGATATCCAAACCGGAAACAATAATACCTCCCCCCAATTTGAAAGCGGGCCTTGTGCACAGCGTCATCACTTTTCCGTTTTGACCGAGCTACATGCACCCGTCCCCATTTCATCCCATTAAAAATGCGTCAAAAACACCTTCAACGCACCTCTCATGCGCAACAAAAACGAGTTTTCCGGCGTTCGGAGCCAATTAATACCCCCAAATTGAATCCCGCTCGCGAATTAGCTTTACACCCTTTCCCTACCAGGCTCAACACCCATTGGTAGAATCCTAACTACCGGTACATACCATAGGCATGGATGCTGCCTGGTAGATCTCGGCTTGCAGTTGTATGCAGGGAGGCAGGTGTGCAAACATGAAAGCCAACCCACCTCCACCGGAGTGTATCCTGGTTATTGCCGACCCGGACCAGGTGCAGCTGGGCGATGGGGAAGGGCCCACCAGTGCGGCGCGGAGGTCAATGGGTCACCCCGAATTCACATTACAGGATTTTAGATGAATGATTGCGTTGGTTCTGATTGGGAAATGAACGACGCCATGCATGTATGTGAATGGATGTCCATGATGTATCCCCTCGGGGATGTGCTGGCCGCTTGGTCAGGTGCAGTCGTCGGCATCGTAGGAGCTTGCCAAATCTGGCTGCGATCTCCACCCATGGAAAGGCTTTCTGAAAGCGACGGCATCACGACGCGATTCGCCGAGGCGCAGTCGGGAGTCGACTCTCCCGAGTCGCTTTGCAAGTGGGATTGTCAGCGAGCCAGACAGCTTGAGCAGCAAAGAAGCGAGCCTCACAAGAGCAAGCAAGCAAGCAAGGCCCCGGCTCGCTAGTGGGCGACGCGACGTCGAACCGCCCCGCTCGCGCATCCATCCTGAATCAGTCCCTCTCCCACTTCCTGACTCATGTGTTGGTAAGTGCGAGTTTTCTCCACGCTCCAAGGGCTTCCCCGGTTTTCCCCACACCCAATACCTCCTGGCTTGAACTAGCTGAACGCCATCGCCTTCACCCATCGCGAGGACGGGTCTGCCATTGGCTTGTTGGGGCACATGCCGCAGCTCTGGACGGGCAGTCGAAACGTTGACGACTGCCTCCGTCGCAAACAAGGAAAGCCCCCACCGAGTGCGCCCTCGATGATGGATCATGATGGATGGGGCCATGCATGAGATGCACAGCGTTGGGTAGACTGCATGCAAGCAACCCCCTCCCCATCGGCATTCTTCACCGGCAACTCCATCTCTGGGCTTTTTGGCTGAGAGCTGAATTCCGCTGCATCAAGATCGTTTGCTATTCCCATCTCAGAATGGTGCGCGGGACTCCCGCTATTAGACTTCGTTTCTATAGTTAATCGTCTTTGTAATGAGGTATCAACATCGACCCGTTTAAACCTAGTCAAAGCGCCACGCATTCATTCACGACTATGGTGGGGGATGTCAGCCACTCCACCGGGGCTCAACTCATTATATCCGACAACATTGGTTCCTCGGCTGCCTGTTTGTCCCCGTCCCCTCTTTTTTTTTCTCCATATTTGCTGGTGGGGAGTGTTACATGATGCTTGATATAGGCAGAGTGTCACTAGTCCATGCTCGTTCCTCGGGCCGTCGGTTCGGGGAGTATCGCCAGTCTTTGATAGCACTTTCAGATTGGCTTTACTAAAATATCCGCCGCCTAGCCCACACATCCGTCGGTCCTCGATTAACATAATGTTTCCTTAACCATAACTAGCCGGCCTCCTCAATGAAATCATCGCATCAAACCTGTGCTCAACAAGCTGACCACCACTACCAGTCGCGGATATTACAGTAGACAGTCCGAGATGAAATTTTGTCAGCAGCTTTAATATCCGAGAACTCATTAAATATCCCTGACGTCCTAATAGCAACCATATCTCTAAGGCCCTTGTGTCAATGAATGTTTGGCAAGTGATCGATCATAGACTTATGAAAGGCTACACGAACAAAATGCTTGGTGTACTATTCGCCGTTAGATACACTGACTATATTACATGGCATATTCTATTTCAGCCGTGTATCAGGTAGTGTGTGTAAGGGAGACTAAAACAGAACATCATATCACAGATTGCATTCAGCGTCCGTCCCGGTCTCTCCGTATCAGATTCCCATCAGCAAGGCACCTACCCAGTGCGGGGGATTAGAATCCCCGCACAACTTTGCCGGGGCAATAGCAACTAGCGCTATTGGAACCCTGACTCCAAAGAATGGTCGTCAAGGCGACCCCAGGAACATGGGCACTAGGTCCAAAACAGGTTTGGTGATGGGGTCATGGGTAAGCATGGGAAAATACCAATGGCCCGGTACCTGGCATGAAATACCCTGCATCGTTGAAGGGAACGCTGTGACGTCTTCTTTTAATCCAAATGATGCCAGATGGATGGCCAATCCCAGCCAACTACATACATCTACCAGGTGAAACGCAATATCTCGTAAAACAGACATTTTTATCGTCAAAATAGCGATAAATAAATATAAATAAAAACATAAATAAAAGAATGTTAGGACTTGGCCTAATTCAGAGTCATAAATAGGAGATTTACGAAAAGGAATCCTCTTGGTAAGTAAACGACAAGTAGACAAAAGGTGTTGATAACATGGCTAAAAACGTGAGAGAATTATTTCAAACAAGATTACATTCCCGTGGTTTCTATTCCCAGAGCCCAAACAATAAAACAGTTTTCTAGTCAACATTCCAATCATGGTCACCATTTCGAACATATGTACTCAGTCCCTCAACACTCTTCGTGGTACTAGCCTTCACCTGACCATTTCCAAGGAAAGCAAACCGGTTGTTGAAACGATATCTAATATCGTAATCCTCAAACCTTGGGTCCTTGATCGTCTTGAGGAAATGAATCGTCTGCATTATACCAAATCAGTAAATCCGTAATGTCAAAGGCACGACGCTGAACTTACACAACCCGGCCACAAATAGATGCGGTTCTTTTGCTTTCCATCCTTGAACCAACTGCGACATTCCTCTTGGAAGACAGTTTGCTTGTGAAACTCATCAAAGTGAGCGTAGATCTCGTTCAAAGCGTCCTGTTTCACGCTAATTGATCGGATGTTCTCGTGCTGAATTTTCTTCATCATCTTGATGGAATACTCGATGGTCGTTTCGATAGATGGCAGTAGAGTGCCGGAAGACCATGTCGCTCCCGGTCCCACGATGGTGTAGTAGTTGGGGAATCGTGGGGCAGAAACGCCAAGGTATAGATTGACAGAATCACCCCAGTCCTCATCAAGCGTCTTGCCACTCCCGTTGATGAGCTTGAATGCTGGTCGAAAAGCAACCTTGAATCCAGTAGCACAAACAAGAATATCAAACTTGTGAGTCTGTCCATCCTCGGTGACGATACCCTCCGGGACAATCTTTTGGATTCCTCCAAAGACTGGCTTCACATTGGGCTTCGCAAGAGCTTCCAAGTACCCATCACCAGGGGAAATACGACGACAGCCTGGCGACCACTTGGGAATGATGAACTTCTTAAGCTCTTCGTTCCCAGGTCCGATCCTGCGCTTCATCTCCTCCGTAATGGTCTTGCGGAACATTTCTGATGTTTCGGAGCCCTGGAAGAACATGGCGAATAGAGAGTTGATCTCAGCCTCAATGCCCTTGCGAAATTCGAGGTGGTATTCAGGATCATCGCGGAATCTCTGTTTCTCTTCTTCAGAAAACTTGTATTGGCGTTTGCCAGGCTGGTCCTCTGAGCCCTCTTCTTTCAAGGATTCCAAGGTCCCGCTTCCAAAAGGAGGCGAAATCCATGTAGAGGAACGCATAAACACCTTCATATCCTTAACGACAGGCTGCAATGCAGGAACAATCTGCACGCTCGTTGATCCAGTGCCAATCACGCCAATTGACTTGCCCTCAAAGTCCACAGAGTGGTCCCAGGCTGCAGAATGCATCTTTGGCCCGGCAAACGTATGGATCCCTTCAATATCTGGCCACTGCCAGTTATTTAGGATCCCTGTACCGTTGACTAACACATGGCACCAGTCCAGCCAAGTTCCTTTGGTGACCTGGTCCTCGAGTGTTACGCTCCAGATACCCTTTTCTTCATCCCATCGAGCCTCAACGACTTTGGTGTTGAGCTTCATGTACTTTTTCGTGCCGTTCTTTTCGACAAACTCTTCGAAATATCGTTGAATCTCGTCACCGTAAGCAAAATAATGGCTCCAATCAGGCTTGGGGTCCCAACTGAAGGTGTAAAGGTGGGAAGGAATCTACCCCAATCAGACAACCATTAGTCAAGAGCAGAGGAAGCGGGAAATCGGTTCAACTTACGTCGCAAGCAACTCCAGGGTATGTGTTCTCGTACCAAGTTCCGCCAAAATGAGGGTTCTTTTCGAAGAGAGTGAGCTCCCAGCTTTCGGGGACCATCTGTCTTTCCATCTTGTACGCCAAGCAAATGCCTGACGCGCCAGCACCAATACATGCTACTCGAAGCTTTGTAGGCTTTGAATGGTACTGTTCAAGAACCTCGTAAGATGCTTCGCCAGAAACTACAGGTGGGTAGTTAAAATCTGGACTGATGCTGGCGGCCTTCTCTGGTGGTGAGCCTCCATTTGTGGTCACCACCTTAGGAGTAGCCACGGAGGAGTTCTCCGCATCTGCGTGCGGCGCCATTGTTAGAATATGGCTGGGTCAGAATATGGTAAGGCGATGTGGCGGTGAATGAGAAAAGAATTGCTTGAGATTTTGTGATTAGTTCAGGCAAGTAGGTTGATACATATAGTGATTGAAACAAGAGCAGTACTCAAGACTAATAAAGAAGATGGCGGAGTTGGGCGGCATGGTGTGAAAGATCGCATGATCAGTGGTGTGTCTCGGATACCAAACCACGAGTCAGACATATTGATACCCGAATCACTTTCTCAACTTGCGCGTTGTGAAGATCATTGAGGAGATTGGATACACATTTCCTGGTCATCTGAATTGGGATGAGGCTGCGCAGCCTAGCGCGAGGGGGGCTCGTGTGGGTTGCTCTCGGCATGCCACGGCGAGTCGGCTGGATAAATTTTTCCAGGCTATGTTCAGTTGGCTGGCTAGCCTTGAATTGTCGTTACCCAACCCGACACAAACCAATTATTCCTTCGCGATCAAGATCTCCTCAATTTTTTCAGGCAAAGGCAATTCCCATTGACCCAATGGGGCGGATCTCCGCTCTCTGCACGAAGTCCCGAGACTCAATTCTATCGCGTCCACTGCAACACATCGTAGCATTTTCCAAGGAATTTTTAACATGTTATAATTCTATTATATAATTAGCTATAATCAGTTGCCTTAAGTCGAAGGAAACGTAAAATCTTTATTGCCCTCACCAATGATCAAGTGGGGATTCAATATCAAAGGCATGAGCTTTGTTGCATAGACCGACTGTAGGGGTTGAATAGCATTGGCAGGGGCTCCTGCAGAGTGTTCCAATTTATTTACCCTTATCTTCGACACCCATCCATACTGCTTCAATTACACCTTGAGAAGAACAGTTCTGTCTCGTATCAGCCTGAGTGTACACCTCTCCAAGAAGGAGATGTTTTAGTGGGCTTTTTTGCCGGCTGCAAGCTCCTAGCGGCGCCGGTTCCCGTTTTCCTTCTTGCCACGCCCCATGTGGAGTAACAACAATCTCGATGATGTCTTTGTCATTGACCGGCTCCTTTATCATCCTGTCGATATACTTTATGCTCAAATTTTGTATACCACAGATTAATACTGTGCGGATTGCATTCACCATCTACGTGTTGCCTCGGGTGACTTCGGTGCCTGCCTGTGTTATGGTTAGCTGCACGAAGCCTTAACTCGCTACCCCAACTTCACTTGCCCCCACACACACCCTAGCCGTGGCTATTTCGATTGACGATATCCGCAATTTTGCCTCATCAAACCGAGCCCATTTCCAAGTTTCTAGCCTCTGCGGGGTTCCCTCTCCCTGAACCCTCCTAGTCATACTAATGCACTTTCTTCACCATCATCCTTCCCACTAGCTTTTGTCCTGGATTGTTCTCTCTACTCTCGCATTGATCTTGAACAGAAACTTGGAGTGAATTCAATCATGGCATCTAATCATGCTCTAGTCTTTGGTATGTTCCTCGAGTCATTTTAGTCTCGCTACCCTCACTCACATATGGCAACATTAACTTAGGTGCATCGGGCATTACTGGATACGCCATTACAAATCTAATACTCAACGATTATCCAGCTCCAGATACCTTTGGATCAGTCACAGCGCTCACAAACCGGCCACTAAGTGCCGAAACAGCACAATGGCCAACTTCTCCCAAACTTCAAATTGTTAGCGGTATCGACATTTTGACATCCAAAGGGGAGGCAGGACTGGAAGAAGAACTCAAAAGCAAAGTGAAACACATGCACGAAATCACGCACGTTTACTTCTTTGGTAAGCTACGCAAGTCCTCTTTGAAGCCTTGACTCACACAAATAGCGTACATCATGGATCCGGACCCAGCCAAGGAAATTGCCATCAACGTTGAGCTACTGATCAGGGCTATTCATGCGGTGGAAGCACTCGCTCCCAACCTCAAATTCGTCGTTCTCCCAACAGGCACGAAGGCGTATGGTGTGCACTTGATCGACAAGTTTCCTTTCGGAGACAAGTTGCCGCTGAAGGAATCTCTACCCAGGATCTCAGAGCCATACGCCTCCCAAATGTTCTACTACAACCAATGCGATGCGTTAGCCGCCCTGTCAAAGGGGAAACCCTGGACGTGGTGTGATGTGATTCCGGATGTTATTGTAGGATTTGTACCCAATAACAACATCTATTGTTTGGCACAATTTCTCGGTCTTTACCTCTCACTATATGTCGAAATTAATGGCAAGGGCAGCGAGGTCCAATTTCCAGGGACGGAAGAGTCTTGGCATATTCTAAGCAACGACAGCAGTCAAGATATTGTGGCCAAAACTGCAATTTATGCTTCCTTGCATCCAGAGATATCAAGCGGGGAGCGTTACAATGCCGCAGATAGCTCGCATCCATCTTCATGGAGTCATAAATGGCCAATCATCTGCGAATATTTTGGACTCAAGGGGGTTGGTCCACCTCCTGGAGGATCTGGCCCGCAGCCGCCGCAGTACCTTGCAGAGCATATCGAGCAGTGGAAGGATGTCGAAAAGAAATATGGGCTTGTGACAGGCCGTGTTGGCAATGAAAGGAGTTTTGGAGGGTTTCCTTACTTCATCATGACAATGTTCAATTTTGATCGACATCTTGACATGTCCAAAACCCATAAGATGATGGGCGCGCAAGCTGAGGAAGTTGATACCAAGGCAGCGTGGTGGACTGCGTTTGATCGATTTAAATCGGCCAAAATTATTCCCTAGTTAGCGTGTTTTATACGTCTTCATAGCCTTTTTATGAATAGTCAAACGTTGCCACCTGACAATTCGAGTAATAAAGCGAAGCCAATAGATATATGTTATTTATTACACCAAAAAGGTCTCCAGTGATTAAAGTGGCTAAAAATGAGTCGAAATTAGCGGATTTATGTCTTCACAAAATTGCCAGCACTCGAGCTAACTCGCTGTAATGCATTTCGTCACGCCAGCAAATCGCCAGCCCCCCCACATTCGAAATAGCCGTGCTTAGCGGGCAATCCCAAATTACCCCGGCTAATTCTCCAATTCCTTAAGCGATGCCGCCCCAGGACCTCGGGAACGCTACAGCGGCCCGGGCTCTTGGCTAAGCAGTGATAACCAGCTGTCTTCTCATCATTTCACAAATCATCAGCTTCTAATCAGCTTTGACCCTTCACCAACACAAACAAAGCTCCTCCGCCAAAAGTAGCGACCAAGTCCTTTTTACTAAGATGTCAGCAGTTAACGATTCTGTTCTGGATGGCCCGGCATTTAGCCACCTCCCCCAATGGGTGAAGAGCAAACTTCGTCCTATTGCAATTGAGAAGATCCAGGCTGTGTATGACTGGGTGGAGAATGAATGCATCCCACGCGAGCCTTTGATGACTGCTCAAGTCAATGCGAGAAGATGGGAAACACCACCACTCATGAAGAAGCTCCGTGCCATAGCCAAGGAACGAGGACTATTTAACCTATTCCTGCCAAATCATTTCAAAGAGAGCCCCGGCCTTACAAATCTTGAGTATTCTTGTTGTGCAGAGATTATGGGGCGCTGCTACTGGGCAGCACAGGTAAGTGGATTGCATCGGAACATAGCCTAGAGTTTTGGTGGCTAACAATTGCAAGACCATGAACTGCCATGCACCAGAGACTGGGAACATTGAGTTGCTTGCTCTGTACTGTAGCGATGAGCAGAAGGAGAAATGGCTCAAGCCGTTGATGGAAGGCACTGCGTCTTCTGCCTACAGCATGACTGAGCCAGATGTTGCTGCTTCGGACGCGACTAACATTGGTATCAGCATTGTTCGTGACGGGGATGAATATGTCATAAATGGCAGAAAGCTTTATGCCAATTGTCTTTGGAACAAGGATCTGTCGTTTTACATCCTAATGGGCCTAAGTAACCCAGAGGATCCCAACAAATGGAACCGCCATACCATGATCATTGTACCTTGCGACACACCTGGTATCACACAAGTTCGTAACCTATCTATTATGGGATATGACTGGGCACCAGAAGGTCATGGGGAGTATGTTTACGAAAACTGCAGAGTCCCTGCTGAGAATGTTATCTTGTCTCCCGGGAAAGCGTTCACGATCGCTCAAGGGAGACTTGGTGCTGGGCGAATTCACCACTGCATGAGGTAAGTCCAGGCTTCTACCAATTATAAAGAATGATTCTCACAAAAATAGGTTGCTCGGGCAGGCAGAAAGAGCATATGAGCTTTCTCTCATCCGATGTAATGATCCGAAGAAGAAACCAAGAGGAAAGCTCATTGGAGAATTTGACTCTAACATCGAGAGGATTGCGAATATGCGTCTTGAGATTGATGCTCTCCGGCTGATCGTGTGCAGCGCAGCTGATACTATGGATAAGGTGGGAAACAAAGAAGGGAAAAGGTGCATTGCCATGTGTAAGGTTCTCGTTCCTCACAAGGTGACCGAGTTGATTGATGAGGCGATGCAAATGTGGGCTGGCCAAGGACTGACGCAGCACACTCCCCTGCCTCAATTATGGACTTATGCTAGATTTGTTCGTGTTGCCGATGGTCCTGGTAAGTGATTTTCTCATACAAGAGTCTCACATTCACTGACAAAGACAGATGCTGCCCATAAACATCAGGTTGGACGGGAGGAGATGAAAAAGGGGAAGGCTGTGGCGGAACGACATGAGGAATATAATAGAAAGGCGCGAAAACATGCTGAATTAAGCGGAGAAAAGTTGCGAATGATGCCGGAAGATACGCTGTAAAATGAGGTAGATTTGATAGTCGCAAGAATAAAGTGTTTAATCCGTTGGAAGTCATCGTGTTTGCCCCTCTGCGTAGCACACGGCGAATATATTGATAGTAGTCTTGGATGTAAAGGACAATGTTAATAACTGGAATGTTTTTTCTCTAATATGTAGTTACTAGAATAGAAGGGGTATTTAATACTAGGCTGCCTTTTTTAAGGTATAATTAGCTATTAAGATTTAATAGCTCTAGGATTACTAAAATAATATTAATATAGTATAAGTTATTAATATATTTTTTAATATTCTTATTAGCTAATTATAAATTAATAATTTTAAATAATAATATTATTTTGTATTTTTTAATTATTTATTTTAATAAATAATTCTTTTTTAATAATTTAATATAATTATAATTATATTTTTTTATTAAATTTAATAAATATATAAATTAATTTTTATATTTAATTTAATAAAAATATTTTATATTATTATTTAAATTTAATTTATTATTATTATTATTTATATTAAATAATTTTTTTATTTTATTTTAAAAAAGCTTTTATATATTTTATATAAATTTAATTTATAAAGATTTTAATATAAAATAAATATTTTTTAATTTTTAATTAAAATTTAATTTTAATATTATTAAAACTAAATATTATATTTATATATATAAATAAATTCTCTAATAATTATATAATAATAGTTTTATTTTTAACTTATTTATTTAAATAATAATAATAGTAATAGTATTTATATACTAATTTACTTATATTACTAGGTTTATAGTATTTTTATACTTTAAATTATTAAAAGAAAAACCTAAAATCTAAAAATAAAAATCCTAATATTATATTTATACTTTATTTATACCTTATACTCTTATTTTCTTTAATATTTAATTTTACTTGCTTTTAAATAAACTTAATTTAAAAGTATATACAAAGTAATAATATTATTTATTTATTATACTATAAAATATTACTTTATTTATATATTTTTTTATAATATTATATTAGAGATAAATAGATTATATTATTATTTAATTAAATATAATTATATAATCTTTAATAAGTCCTTATAATAATATATTAAATTTATATATTATTATAATAAAAAAGATTACTTAAAAAGAAGATTTTCTAATAATTATAATTAAATTCTTTACTTTTTAATTATTTATTTAATTATTTTAATATTTTTTTTCTTAAGCTTTATTTATATTTAATATAATAAAATATATAAAGTATAATAATTATACTTTATATTTTAATTTATATTTAATACTATAAAAATAATTATTATTTTCCTAATTTAATAAAATATATTAATATTTAATCTTTAAAAAATTAATATTCTTTTTTTTAAAGACTTTTTATATTTTATTTTTAAAGGTTTATTAATAAAATATATAATTTAAAGAAAATAAATTTAACTTAAAAAATATATTATATAATAAAAAAATATATTAGATCTTTTATTATAATAATTTAAATTTAAATTTAAATAAATTAATTTCTTATAAAGTCTTTGATTAGATATTTATTATTAAATTAAATATAGCTTAAAAAGCATATAAAATTAATTTAATTATATAACTAATTAAATCAAATATATTACTTAATAAGTATTTATTTTTTATTATATAAAGTTTTATATAATATTTCTTTTTTATTTTATATATATAATTCTATAATTTAATTTATTATCTATTAATTATAATAAAGCATTTATATTAAAAGTACTTTTAATTCTTTAATTTAAAATATTACCTTATTACTTTTAAGGCCTTTTCCTATAACTTAAGCTAGTATTATGTATAGTAACTACTGCCCTTATTAACCCTCCTAGTTTTATACCTCTATCTAATTATATATCTTATTAACCTATATCTTGATTCTTCTTATCTAAGTATTATATTAGGGCTTAATAATTTCTTAAGCAAACTCCTATTACTTACTTATTTCTTTATTTAATTAAAATATATAAGGATTATAAATAGTAATTATTACTTTTAATATCCCTATTTACTCCTTATTAAACTTTTCTTTGTATTTATTAAGTTAACTAAGAGATAATATAAATATCTTAAACTAATAAAGGCTTTAATACCTATACCTATAGAAATTAGCTATATACTTACTATAAAATATTTTCTATTTTATAATTTATTTTTAATTAAATTAAATTATTAAAATTAAAGATTTTTTTTAAAATATTTAATATTTTCTTTAATTTTATTTATTTATAAATTATATTTTAATTAATATATTTTTAAAATAAAATTCTTTTATTTATAAATCTTTTTATTAATTTAATTAAATTTAGTCTTAAATTGATATAATAAAGTATTTAATATATTTATATATTATATAATAAAATCTTAATTATTTTCTCTTAAATTAAATATAAAAAAATAATTTATATTAAATTAATTATATTTTTTATAATATATTAAGATTTAATAATTTTATATAATTAAATAAAAAAAATACTTTTATACTTAAAATAATCTTTATATTATTTTAAATAAAAGAAAATATATATATAAAGCCTATTTTAAGTATAAAAAGTCATTATAAGATTATTATAATTATTAAAAATTAATTATTAAAAAAAGAATATAATTAAATTAATAATTAATATTTTATATTAAATTTAATTAGTCTTAATTAGGATTGTGACTTTAGTTAGTACTTTTTAGTAATTAATAATACTAATTTAATATTACTAATTAATTACTAACTAATTACTAAATTTATTAGTATTAATATTAAGAATTACTAACTAATTCTTTTTTAGTAATTAGTTAGTAAATACTAATTTATTTAGTAATTAGTATTAATAATTACTAAAAATAATTAATTAGTAATTAGTTAATATTGATTATAATAAATTAATATTTACTAACTAATTACTAAAAATACTAATAGTAATACTAATTACTAAAAGGAATTTAATTTATATAATTAAATATAATTGAATATAATTAAATATAATAAATATAATAAATATGGTTATTCTTTTATTTCTTTTTAAATTATTATCTTATTTATTATATAAAATATCTTTTAAAATCCTTTATATTATTTATTTTTAAAATAGACTTAAATAATAATTTTAATCCTAATATTAATATCTCTAAAACAAATACCAATACCTTTTTAGAATAATTTTTTAAATTAGAAAATTCCTATTTAGAAGAAAATAGTAAATTAAATTTAGAAAATCATTTTTTTAATAATTTAATTAAAAATATAGATTTAACTTTTAAAATCTATATTTTTTAAAATAGATTATTTAACAAGATTATTTTACCTAAAGAACAAGGAAAAGAAGAAGAATAGCATATTAAATGTACAATATAGGTTTTTTCTTTTTTTCTTTTAATTATATATATTATATTAATTTTTAATAGGTATAATTATTCTAAGATTAAAAAAGCTAAGGGTTTTCAATTTTCTAATTTTACTAAATATTATAACTTTAAACATCCTAATATTACCTATAATAAAAAAATAAAAATAACTAAAAAAGAAGTAAATTATATAAAATTTATATTTATAATATATTAATTTTTATTAAAAATTAAACTTTCTAAAACAATTGATTTTTTTAATCTTTCTATGAATAAAAAGATTAAAATTAATAATCCCTTTTTTTTTTAGAAAAAAAAGCTTATAAAAAGATATTATTTTTTCTTATAAATAATAATTTATCTTTTAATATTCTTAATCCTTTTAGTTTTTAAGATTTATTATTTTATTATAATAAATCAGTTTTTTATTATATTAATTTTATAATAATATTAATTCTTTTTAGAGCTAGTCCTATTATTAATAAATAGAAAATTAAAAATATATTAAAAGAAATCTTTTCTTTTAATTTATTAAAATTTAATAAGTTATTAGAAAAATATATATTAGATTTAAGAAGATTTTCCTTAATATTTAATATATAGACTTTTAATAATTAAAAATCCTATTTAGAAATAATAATTATTTTTATTAAGAATAATTATATTTTAAATTATAAGCTAATTAATAAGTTTTTTATATTTTTTATATTATTATTAATCTTTTACTAAAATTTTAATTAGCTTTTAATAAATTAAATATTATATATATAGGGATTAATATATACAAGGAATTTTTAAATTCCTTAGAATTATATCCTAATTTAAATATTAGTTAAATCTTTAAGTAAATTATTTATATTTATAATTATTTATAATTTTTATATTAACCTTTTTTAGTATAACTAGGGATAATATCCTATATAATATATTTTTAAATTCCTTTAAAGAAAATTATTTCTTAACTTATAAAAAGGAATTTAATAATAATATAAAATATATTTTTGATATTATTAATTTAATTATATAGGATATTTTAAAGGAATATTTCTTTAATAATAATATAGAGAATTTATTATTTAAATATATAAATATTAATATTTTATAGTTACATAATAATAAATCTACTAAAAAAGAAAATTATTCTTTTAATAGTAAATTATATATTTCTTATTAATATTTTATTAAAATATATATTTTAATTTATAATAATTATTATTACTTAAATTAAAAGAATTTTAGTTTTAATTAAATATATAATTAAAAATAAATTATTTCTTTAGGTAAATATAAAAAAGTTATTTATAATTATATATATAATTAATATTTTTTAGATAATAGTATAAAATAGAATTTTATATTTTATATATTAAAAGTAGCTTTAGAATTAAAACTAATTCTTTATTATATTTATAATAATACTAAAAATAATAAATTTAAAGAAATAAATATTTTATTTAAAATATTATATATATATTAATTATTTTTCTAGACTTTTTTAAATAATATAAAATAGGATTTTTTAGAAGAATTAAAAAGAACTTTTAGGTTTTTTTAAGTCCTTCTATTAAATTATAAGGCTAGTTTTATATTATTATTTTAAAAGGCTTATTATTTATTTATAAAATATTTAAAAACCTAAAAAGATTAAAAAAAATTATATAATTCTTATATTTTTAAAAATAAATAATTAATCAATACCTTATTATTTAATTTTATATATTTAATATATTAATATATATTATAGATTTTATTTTATAATAGTTTAATTAAAGCTATTAATAAAGACTTAATTAAGCTAAAAAAATATTTTCCTTTTAAGCTTAATAATAAAATTATATCTAATTATAAGCCTTATCTTTTTAGTATTATTTTAAATCTTAGATTTAAATTAATTTATTTTTAAAAAGATTAGTTATTAGATTTTTATTTCAATATTTCTAAGGATATTATTAATTTATTAAAAATTAAATATAATAAGTAAATTATTTAATTTTATTTAATTTAATATAATTAATATATTATAAATACTAATATTTTTAGAATTAAAAATAAAAAAGGAATAAAT
The DNA here is from genome assembly GCA_020975415.1 of Calonectria hawksworthii. NCBI lineage: Eukaryota > Fungi > Ascomycota > Sordariomycetes > Hypocreales > Nectriaceae > Calonectria > Calonectria hawksworthii. Next base: position 24,597 of record JAHXZK010000017.1, on the reverse strand, counting down.
ATTAATAATATTAGTTTTAATAAATTAGGAAAAGAAATTAATATTATTAATAATACTATTAATAATAATTCTAATAAGGAATTATATATTAGTAATATTCCTAAAAAAATAAATATATAATTTATTTAAATAAATCTACTTTACCTAAAAAAGTAAGTTATTTTAATATATTTAAGTTATATTTTCTAATATTATTTAATTAGATTAATATATTAGAATATTAGAAAAACAATACTCTTAGATTTTCTAATATAGCTAAAATAGCTAAAAGATATTTAGCTATTTTAGCTATTTTAGCTATATTAGCTACTATATTAGGTACTTTTTCTATTAGTAATAATATTATTACTAAATCTAGAAATAGATTAAATCCTAATATAGTTAAGTAATTAATTTTATTAAAAAGCTAGAATAAATTATACTAAGAATTAAAAGAAGATATATAGCTTTTTTTTATTATATTAATTTTAAATAAGAAAACTTTATATATATTAATATTAATATTATTTTATATTACTTTAATTATAAATTTTTTTTTTATTATTTTATATTTAAATATATTAATATTTTATTATATTTATATTTAATTATATTATATTTATATTTGATTACATTATTTTTATATTTAATTATTATATATTATATTATATTTATATTTAACTATATAATATATATTTTACTATTACTTTTATAAATTAAATTATATTTATATAAATTTATTAATAATTATTTATTTAATTATATTAATATATTAATAAACTATTATTTTTAAAATATAATATTTAAAATTTACTAATTTACTAATTTAATAATTAGTAAATTATTAACTAATTACTAACTAAATTAGTAAATACTAATTAATTACTAAAATATTTTAGTAATTACTAACTAATTACTAAAAAGAATTAGTTAGTATTAGTATAAATAAATACTAATTAATTACTAAACAAAATTAGTATTAGTATTTACTAATTAATTATATTTAGTAATTAGTTAGTAAGTACTAACTAAAATCATAATTCTGGTCTTAATAAAGAAAAGAAATTGTTTTTAAATAATATTAATATTACTTTTTATATAATTTATTAATTCTTTTATTATTATATTATATTTAATAAAATAAAATTATTTTTAATAAAGATTCTTATAAAACTTAATTTAATTTTCTTTAATTTATAAGAATATAATTATTAAAGATTTTTATAGTTTATTATAAAAATATTAAGCCTTATTATAAATACTAATAAATCCTAATATATTATTAATTTAAGCTAATACTAAGATTTAAGGATTCTTTTAAGATTTAAAAATTCTTTAAGGTAATTTATTATAATTATATTAATTTAATTATTATTATTAGATTAAGTAAAAGCCTTATTATTCTTTTCTTTCTTATTATTAGTCTTATATTAAATACTTATTATCAGGGTTGTGATTTAGTTTTAGTTTTTCTATTTTAGTTTTAGTTAACTAAAACTACAAATTTTTATAGTTTAATTAACTAAAAACTAAAACTACAAAAAAAACTAAAAACTACAAAATTAACTAATTAGCTATATTATTTATATTTTAAAAAAAGAAATATTATTAATTTATATATTATATACTATATAATTTAAGGAATTTAATTTTATTTTTTGATAAAATATATTTATTTTCTTTATTTAATATTATATTTTTTAAAATAAATTTAAAAACTACAAACTAAACTATAAACTAAAAAAAAAAACTACAACTAAACTACAAACTACAAATAAAAACTAAAACTAAACTATAAACTAAAACTTTTAGTTTTTAGTTAACTAAACTACAAACTAACTACATTAACTAAAACTAAAACTAAAAACTACAAACTAAAATCACAACCCTGCTTATTATATTCTTCGTAACAAAAAGATTATCCTTATTAATAATAAAAATATTAAATAAAACTTAATATTATTTTTTAAAATTCTATTTTTTTATAAAAATAACTTAATATAATTACCTACATAATAAATAATATTTTTAATCCTTTAGTATATATAATAATAAATAATAGAACTTTATAAATTTAATTTTATAACTTAAAGTTTATTTATAAAGATTTTAATTAAATTATATAATTATAATTATTATAATATTTCAATATATTATTATATAAAAAAAATTAATTAATAAATATAATAATATTAATTTCTATTTTATTAATTATCTTAAAACAAAAATCTTATTATTTTAATAATACTTAAATTATAATTAAAATAAAATATTTATTAAAAATATAATATATTATTATAAATAAATCTTAAATATAATAAATATAATAAAGATTTAAAGAATAAGTATTCTAAGTATAAGAAGAATTAAAAAGGATTTATTTTTTATTGTATATATCCTAATTATATAAGCCTTAATTAAATATAAAATAATTTTAATATTACTTTTTTTATATTATAATATAGCCTATTAATCTTGGGTTTTTTTAAGTTATGATATTTATTTCTTAAGGACTTTAAATTATAGTAATTGCTAATAGTTAGCTATAGGCAGTTACTACTATTCTTATATATTAAATTAAGAATATATATATTTATATTATTTTTCCATTATTTCTTTTCTTAATCCTTATTAATAAACTAGTTATATTAAATCTTTATTTATAAATATATTAAAAGTATATATAAATAATAAAATAAAAATATTAAATTTATATTAAAAACTAATATTAATAATATATTTTAATTAAATTATAAGAATAAGCACTTTATAACTAATATTAAGAATAATATTAAATAAAAAACTCAGTTTAAGCTATTAATAAAAAGCCTTGTTAAGCTAAATAAATAAGAAAAGAAAAGGAAAATTATATTAAATAAGTAAAAAGGTAACTTTATTTAAATAAATAAATAAAAAGTAAAATAATTATTATATAACTATTAAAACTTAAAAGTCCTTATTTCTTGTACTTATAATCTTTATATATAATATAAAAAGATATTAAAATTTATTATTATTAGTAAATACTTTTTCTTTATTTTTTATATTTAATATTAAATAAAATTCTATTAATTATTACTCTTTTATATAAGTAGTAAAATAAGTCTCTTTAATATATATTATCTTTTAAATAATATTTTCTTTAAGGCTATTAATAGTTTATTCTTTAAAATTTAATATTCTAATATTTATAATAATATAAACCTTATTAATTTACTAGTTTAAATAATAATAGAAGATTTAAGTACTAATATAAACTAAGTTAATAAGTCTTTATATATTACTAATAATATTCTTATTAATAACTTTATTATATAATATTTATTATAAATAATAATATAATATTAATATTTCATTTTAAAATAATATAATATTTTAGTATTTAAGTAAAAATATATTTATTTTTTATTTATTATTAGAATTTATAATTTATTATAATTAATTAAATTAAAAATTCTCTTGATATAATTAAGTAAAATATTATTAGAAATTAATTATTTATACTTTTAATTCTTTTTTTATTAAGAAATATTTATACTTTTTTCCTTTATAAATTAAAAAATAAGAACTCTAAAGAAATAATAATTTAAGATTATAATTTTAGTTCTTAGTTCTTAGTTTTAGTTTTAATTACTAAAGAAATCCTTAGTTTTAGTAATTAAAATTTCTAAAAATAGAAATTATAAAAATTAAAATAGTTTTATTATTTAAATTTAATTAAATCTTTTAATTAACATTAATATTAAAAATTATATTAAAAATTATAAAGAAAAGCTAATTATTTAAAATAATCTAATTATCTAAAATAAGCTAATTATTTTAATTAAATTATTTATTTAAATTAAACTAAATATTTAAATTAACCTAAATATTCAAATTAAACTAAATATTTAAATTAATCTAAATATTTAAATTTAATTAAATATTTAAAATTAAATTAATATTTAAAATAAACTAATTATTTAAATTATACTATTTATTTTAATTAAGCTAAATGTTTTAAATAAAATAACTATTTGAATTTAATTAAATATTGAAATTTAACTAGATATTCAAATTTAATTAAATATTGAAATTTAATTAAATATTGAAATTTAATAAAATAACTAAAATAACTAAAATAACTACAATAACTAAAATAACTAAAATACTATTTTAATTTATTTTTATGAAATAATTTCTTATTTAAAGTTTTAATATTATTATAATTTTAACTTTTAATCAAATTAATTATTTAATTATTTCTTTAAAAAGTCTATTTTTATTTTTAGAAATGATATTATTTTTAATAAGAAAATACTTTTTATAATAGTAAAGATAGTAGGTATAGCTAAATAATATCTAGCTAAAATACTTAGAATAGGAAGTTTAAAGCTATTAAACTTTTACTATTTATATAAATTTAATTAAAAAAAAAGTATATTAATATTTTATTAAGATATAATAAATGTAGAAAATAAGTAATCTTAGGACTAATTTAATTTTTCTTTAAATAAATAGTATATTCTTTTTTTTAGTTTAGATTTTCTATATATAATTCCTTTTTAAAGTTAGAATTAAACCTTATATTAAAAGACTTATTATTATATATTTTTATTTAATTTATTAAAAAATAAATTTAAATTAGGATTTCTTAGATTTATTTTTAATTTAATTTTATTTTAATTAATTTGTTTTTATAATATATAAATAAAAAAAACTAGTTTATAAAACTTAGGCTATTATAAAAATATAATATTTTTATTTATATTTAAATAATAATATAAAAGCCTATTTTATTTAAAATAAACTAATTTAAATCTAGGGTCTAATATAAAAGGTAAAATGCAAGACTTATATTTTCTTAAAGCTAAAAAAATATTTTCTTAGGAAATTAAATTTCTTAGCTTTTTTAAGCCTTTACTAATAATATTATAGTAAACTTTATAAAATCCCTAAATTATATATTAATATATATTATAAATATATATAAATACTAAAAGTAATTATTAAACTTACTTTATTAAATTTATATAAAAAATATAACTTTAAAAATATCTAGCTTTTTATATATATTATAAATATATAATAAGCTTTTAAGTAAAGTTAAATAAATTTAATCTTATAATTTAATTAAAAGTATTAAAGTATATTTAAAATATCTTTTAAATACTTTAAATCTAATTAATTTAAATTAGAAAAATCTATATCTTTTAGGCTATTATAAAAGTATTTTTTTATAATATAATTAATTAGCTTTTTAAATAAAATAACTATATTAATTATATTATAACTTGAATTTTAATAGATTATATTGTTTATATTATAAGTTAATTTTATTTTTAAATTTAATTAAATAAAAAATAAAAAATAAAAAATATATTCAAAGAAAATTTTCTTTTTATAAAGTAAATACTAAATTCTCTTTATTTTTATATTTCTTAATTCTTTCTTTTAATAGCTTTTTTTCCTTTAATTATATATTTAAAAGTATTAATTATTTCTTTTTAATTAATTAATTAAATCTATTAAAAACTTAATATATATAGTAAAATAAATATAAATATTTAAACATAATAAACCTATTTTATAAATTATCTTTTTCTTTTTTAATTATTTTATTATTTTTAATATTTAAAAAAGAACTAATTTCTTAAAATATATTTTAAATAATTATCTTTTAAAATATAATTAATATAAGAAATATTATTTCTAAACCCAATATTAAAATTATTTTTATAAATATCTTAGAGTATATTTATAAATTAATTATTCTTTATTATATTGTTTCTAATTAAACTAAAAGTAAGTTAGTATTTTATTAAATATAAATATAATAAATTTAATATAAAAATAAAAATATTAAAGGAATATTTAAAATTAAAATAAGGAAAATAGGAATATTAAAAATAGAAATATTTAGCTAAGAATATTCTTAAATCTAATTTCTAGATATATTAATAAGTAATTTAAAAAATCCTTATATATATAAACTTTAGTATAAATTTTAGTTAATTTCTTAAAATCTAAGATAATCTTAATATATTTTATTTAACTTGAAATATAGAAATTATAATGGATTTAATAGCTTATATTTTAATTTAAAAAGTTTAGTAATATAAGCTAATATAATACTTAAATAGGTATTTTAATTATTTATAGTTTAAATATTAAAAGCTAAGAAAAAAGATTTAAAGAATTTAATACTAGTTATTAAATTAGTATTTGGCTTAATTATATTATTTTTATAATTTTTAGTTAGAATATCTTTAACTTTCTACTTATTATAATAAGATAATAGAGATTAAAAAGACTTAAAATTTAAAATCCTATTTAAGGCTTTAATTTCTTAAAAAGAACTTTTTAAATTCTTTATTTTAAAAATTTAAATTGAAAGCTTTTTATTAAAAAAAGACTTTGAATTCTTATTAATTAATTAATATATAAATAAATAAAAAGAAAATAATAAAATTATAAAAGTTTACTTTGTTTTCTTTTCTTTTTTTCATTAGTTATTATATTAAGATATTTTACCTTATAATACTAAATTAAACTAACAGCTTAAGGTTTTTTAATTTTAATTATAATTAAATAATTATAATTATATTAATTAAATTAGCTATTATTTAATAAAATAATATATAAAATAAAATAAAAAATATATATACTTAGTATAAGAAAGTTTTATTTCTTTTACTTGAAAGAAATTAATAAATAAGAAAGACCTAATAAATAAGCCTTTTTTAATTATATAAATTTTAGAATTATTAGTTTCTTTTAAGTAAGAATTAGCCTTATTATAAGGTATACTTTTATAATTAAAAGAAATAATTTAAGAGCTAAAAGATAAAATAACTAAAGAGGTTATATTAGTCTTAAAAAGACTAATATTAGTTTTAGAAAAAACTATCCTTTTTATGGTTATTTTTAGATTTATTATAGCTAAAAGAACTTATTTTTAATAGACTTTCTTGAAAAGATAATAAAGGTTTTAATAAATATTATAATTTAATATATTTAAAAAAGCTTAATTAGAAAAAAGGAAAATTAAAAAGGATATTAAAGGGTTTTTTAAGAATTAATATTAAAATTAATTAATAATATAAAATATTAATTTATAATAGATTTATAATATTAGTAATTAAGTTATAACCTTTTATAAAATCTATTAAAGGCTAAATAGAATATTTAGGCTAAAGAGGCTAAATTAAATTATTATATTACTTAGGCTAACTAGAATAAATTATTAAGATCAAATTTTTAAAGTTCCTATTTTATAGAAAAAGCTTAATATAATTATCTATAGAATAAATAAACTTTTTAATCTAATAATATAATTACCTTTATACTAAACTATTAATTAAGACCTAATATAAAATAAAATCTTTAAAAAAAAAATCTTTTTTTAATATAATTTTTATAAATAATAAAAAAATAACTTTTTAGCTAATTTTAATATATAATAAATATATTATACCTAGATTTATTTAAATACTAAAATAATTAAGGCTATATTTAATAAAACTATTATAATAATAACTATTTTACTAAAAATAATATAAAAACTTTATAAAATATATTAACTTTAAATAACTAAAATTATTTATATTATTACTATAATTAATAATTTTAATAAAAAGCTTTAAAAAAATATATATAAAATAACTATTAGAGATTATATTAATAAGATAAATATATTTCTTTTTCTTTAGCTTATTTTCTTTAAATTATAGCTTTTATAAGTAAAATTTAATAAAGGAAAAATAAGAGAGTTTCTTAAAGGAAAAGAAAAGGAGATTAAATTCCTTATTAAGGCTAAGATTTCTAATATAGCTAAATTAGATTAAGAGAAAAGAGATTATCTCTATAATATAAAGTATAAATTAGAATATAAGGTATAGTAATTAAGCTTAGTATACCTTATTAGATTAAAGGTAAATAATATTAAAAGAAGATAATATTAAATTAATAAAAGAGAATAATTTTGCCTAAATAAATAAGCTAAAAGTAAAATAACCATTGTATAACTATTAGGGTAAAATAAATTATATACTAAGTTTATTTAGGCTAAATAAGATAAAATAGAAATTAATATTATTTAAATTAAATAAAAAAGATTTATTAAATTAGATTAATATAATTATTTTAACTATTTAGTATATTTTAATTATTTAATTTATTTTAAATAATTAAACTATTTTTAATAATTAGTCTATTTTAAATTATTAATTTACTTTTAATTATTAGATTATCTTTGATAATTAGCTTATTTTAAAGAATTAGCTTATTTTAAAAAATTAAAATAAAATTAAGATTTTTATTTTTAGATTTTTTAAATACTAAAAAAAAAGTTAATTATTAAAAACTAAAATATTTTAGTTTTAATTACTAAAACTAAAGCTTAATTAGCTAATAGCTTAACTAAAACTAAAACTGAAAACTAGGAACTAAAATCACAACTTTAACCTTTATAGCCTAGTTCCTAGAATACCCAGTTAAGCCTATTACTTTTTTTTTTAACTAAAAGCAAATATATATTTTAAATCTTATTTAGCTTAAGCTTATAGTACTTTAAATAATAATGTTATACTTTATAACTTTAATATATTAATTTATTATATAATTGCTTTTTCTTAGCTTTTATATATATTATATTTAAGTATATATTAAAGTATTTTTATTATATTTATTATATATTTATAATTATCTTATTATAATATCTTTTTTATACTTTAATACTATTATAATTATTAATATTTATAATTATTAATAGGTTTTTCTTTTAAATATTATTTTTATTATTAAGTAAGAGAGAAAGGGAAAGTCTTATTTTAAATTATAATTATATATATTTTCTATTTTTAATAATTATATAATTCTTATCTTATTTTTAGCTTTTTTATTTTAATAAAATTACTTTTACTTTTTTTAAATTATTTTATTTTATTATAATAATAAATTAAAATTACTAAAGATTCTTTAAAAATAAAAAAATAAAAATATATTTTAATAATTCTTTATAATTATATACTTTCTATATTTATTTATTTATAAAATAAATTTTAATGTTTTTATATATTTATTTTATTAATAATTAATTAATATTTATAAATTTATTTAATTTAAAACTATTTATTAATCTTTTAAAAAAATATAAATTTTATATAAGAAAAGTATAATATATATAGCCTCTTACTCCTATTATATATAAAAGCCTTTTAAAATAAAAGAAAAATCACCCTTACCCTATATATCCTTTTAAATACTAATATTCTAGATTACCCTTAGCCTAAGTAAAATAAATAGAAAGCTATTAATTTAATATAATATTCTTATAGGTTAATAAAGTAAAGCTTTTTTATTAAAGGGTTTCTTAAATACTTTAACTAATAAAGCAATTAACTTAACCTTTTAGCAAGCTAAATAACTATATGAATTTTGCCCTTTTAAATTAATATATATATATATATTATAATTAAGTAATCTTTTAATTTAAATAATATTTATAATAAACTCTTAAAAAATAAAAAAGGGCTTTTCTTAATTATTTTAAAATATTTTATACTTAGAACTTATAGTATTATAATAAGCTAAGTATTAAACTTTATAGTATAATATATAATTATAAATGTATTAATAATAATACTTATTTTTTATTATTAAATAGAATTTTTGAAAAGAAAATTTAATAATAAATAAAAAGCTATTATAAATATAATAAATATAAGTTTAGTGTAATTATAATATAAAATATAAGTATAATATAGATTATTTTATAATTTTTATTATTATTAAACTTTTTCTATTCTTAATATTTTAAGATATTATATTATATATTATATATATAATATGTATTAATTTCTATAATTATTATTATTTTTAGTCTTTAATTTTATATAAAGTATAAATATTATAATAAGTTAATATATAATTTTAAAATAAAATATATTTAATATTATATTTATTTTACTAAGCTAATAAAAATATTAATATTTATAGCTTTAAAAGATAATTAAATATTTTATATAAAGTATTTTTTATTTTATAATTTATATTTAATTAAATTAAATTATAAAAATAAATTATTCTTTTTTAAATTTTTTATTTTCTTTATAATCTTATTTATTTAATTAAATTTTATTTTAAATTAATATAAAAAACTATTTTTTTTAAAAAAAATAAAATAAAAAAATAAAAAATCTATATTAAGATTTTTAAAGTTAATATATATAGTAAATAATTATTACTTTTTAATATTCTTTTTATAAAGAATTATATAATATAATATGTAAAAATCTTATTTTAAATATAAATAATATAAATATATAAATATAAATAATATAAATATATAAATATAAATATATAAATATAAATAATATAAATATATAAATATAAATAATATAAATATATAAATATAAATAATATAAATATATAAATATAAATAATATAAATATATAAATATATAAATATATAAATATATAAATATATAAATAATATAAATATATAAATATATAAATATATAAATATATAAATATATAAATATATAAATATATAAATATATAAATACATAAATATATAAATATATAAATATATAAATATATAAATATATAAATATATAAATATATAAATATATAAATATATAAATATAAATAATATAAGTACATAAATATAAATAATATAAGTATATAAATATAAATATAATTATATAAATAAAGCTTAAATTAAAAAGATTTTAATAAAATATATATATTAAAGCTTATTATATTTTATATTATATTTTATACTTTATATTATAAAAATAAATACTTATTTTTTTAATTTTAATTAAATTATACTATAAATATTAATTTTAAAATATTTTTTTTCAGATTTCTTTTTTAATTTTCTTTTTTTGAATTTTATTTATTAAAATTATAATTTAAAGAAAATAAATTAATATTAAAAGAATATATATTTCTTATTATTATAATCTTTAATAATTAAATTTTTTATATTTTTTTTTAAATTTATTATTAAATTTATTATTTATTATTTTAATAAAAATAATATTAATTATTTAAAATTAATATATATTATAAAGCTTTTTATATTATTATTAATAAAATAATTATTATTATAATTTTATAAAATCTAATGTTAATTATTTAAATATTAAAATAAATTTAAATATAATATATTTAATAAATTTTTTAAATTAATAAAAAGCTATTTTATATTATTTTTATATTATTTTTATAATTTAATTTTTAAAATATTAAAATTAAGAGTATTTTTTTTAAATTAATAAAAAGTAAAGAATTATAATATAGGGTCCTAGAGATAATGGCTATAGTAGAAGCTGAGCTAGACTATGCTGGTAATGTAATACTAGAGTAGGCATAAATAATAGAGTGGTAGGCTAAGTAGTATAGGTATAAGGTAGATAATATAAGCAAGGGAGGCAAGGGAGATATGGTTAGGAATAATTAAAAGGGTAGGAAAGGAAGAAGTAATAAAGGAAAAAGATAGGAGGGTATATATTTTATTTTTAAATAGATTAGTAGTCCCTATAATTAATATATTCCTTTTATTTTACTATTATTTTATATTTCCTTTTTCTTTTTCTTTTTGTATTATAATAACTTTTAAAATTATTATATTTATTTATTTTGCTTATTTATATATTATATAAATATATTTATATATATTTATATATATTTATATATATTTATGTATTTATTATATAAGATTAATAAAAGGAGAAGAAAATTGCCTTTATAATAGTTTTATAAGGTCTAATTTTAATTTCCTTTTTAATATTAATCTAAGAGATCTTAGATATATTTTAGTTAAGTAATTATAAATTATTAATTTATATTATAATAACTAAAATATAGATATTATTTAGCTTTTAATATTAAATCCTTAATCTTAAAGGATTAGAATAATTAATATTATCCTATAAGATTAATTATTTAGATTTTTACTAGAAAATACTATTTTATAGTAAGCTAAGAATAAAAAAAACTAAGTAGTTTTTTTATTTTTACCCTAAGTATTATAAGATTAATACCTAAGGTTTTATAGAACTTGGTCTATATTATAATAAAGATTAAAGCTCTAAGTTTCTATTAGTATATTCTTTAATTTTATTTAGGTAAGATTAAGTTATATTTTTTGGTAGTTAGATTATATAATAGGGCCTTAATTATTATTTATATATAAGTATAAGGGTATTACTATATAATAATATAAAATAGTATGCCTTATAAGTAATGGGTAAGCTTTAATAATTTCTATGTATAAGATAGGTAAAAATTATACTTTTAAAAGAGGAATAGTTTAAATTTAAAGCTTAAGGATTTAATTTTTTCTTTTCTTTATAATATATAATTTTTTTTTTGCTTTTTTTTTATATTACTAATATTACTAATAATATATATATAGATATTGGCTAGTTAGTAATGTAATATAATTATATTATAATTATATTATATTATATTAATAGCTAAACTAATAATTAAGAAAAAATAATATTTATATTAAAGGATAAATTTATATATAATTTATATATAATTTATATAATTTAAATAAATATTTTTATTTATTATTTTATTTTCTTAGTTTTTTTTATTTTTCTAGTAAATTATTTTTCTCTTATTATTATATCCCTTTCCCCTTTATATACCTAGTAAGTATACCCTATATTTAATACCTAATACCTAATATATAATATATAAAAGTATATAGTATATAGTATATAGTATATTTTCTATACATATATATATATAGAAAAGAGAAAGGTAGGAAAAGGGAAAAGGAAAGATAGGAAGGTAGGAAGGTAGGAAGGTAGGAAGGTAGAAAGGTAGAAAGGTAGGAAGGTAAGAAGGTAGGAAGGTGGGTAAGATGGGAGAATAGTATGGGTAAGGCTAAATAGAACTCTTTAAATTCTTTAAAGAGTATTTATAATTATTTATTTATTAATATATATTATAATCTTTTTTATATATATTATAATACTTAATTATTAAATTTATATTAAAAACTATATTTATATAAATATAAATCTATTAAAATCCCTAATAATTATATAATAATTATTTCACTTTTAGCTTATTTATTTAGGCTAACTTACTTTCTTTTATTAATTTAATAAAGTAATAATTATCTTTTTATTATTTATAAAAGCTAGAGTAAAAAAAGATTTTTTTTTAAAGTTTTTATTTTATATTAAGTTTTAATTAATAGTTTAGTATAAGGATAATTATATTATTAGATTAAAAAGTTTATTTATTTTATAGGTAATTATATTAAGCTTTTTCTATAAAAATCAAAACTTTAAAAATTTAATCTTAATAAATTTATTAAAATATATTTTATAAGAATATTATTTAATATTTATTTATATTTTAAGAATTTTAATATATTAATTAAAATAAACTAATAATTATATTAAAATAATTTATTATAATATTTAAATACCATATTTAATTATAATCCTTTTATCTCTCTCTAAGTAAAAATATATTATATTTATATTATAATTATATTTTTATTAAATAAATAAAATTATAATAAAGCTCTTAAAAAATCTTTTATCTTTTTATATTAATAAAAATACTATAAACTTATTATTAAAATTATTTAAACTTAATATTTTATAAAATCTTAATATTTCTATTTTTTTATTTTAAAAAGACTCTTAATATATTTATATATAAACTTTATTTATTAAGACTTTAATTTAAAGTAAATAATTTTAAGTTTTAATTTTATTTTAATATTATTATTAAAATATAATCTTTTTATTTTATTAAGTAAATATTTATTAAATTGATTAATTATAAGTAAGATAATTATAATATTAATTATTTAAAGTTTATTATTATTATATAATTTATTAATATATTTAAATAACTTAATTCTTATTATTATTTAAAGATAAAAATATTAAAGTATATAACTAAATTAATATATCCCTTATATTATAGACTAGCTCTTTTAATATTAAATATAGTATTATACTTTTAACTAAATTATATTTTAAAGAAATATAAAAGTATTTTAAAAGTTAAAAGATTTTCTTTTTATATATAAAATAAAATTATTAAATCTTAATTTATTCTAAAAATATAATTAATTTATTATAAAAATATAATTAATTTATTATAAAATATTCTTTAATTAAACTTTAAAGAAAATTAATAAAATATTATTATTTAAAAATTAAAAGTATTATATATTTTTTATTATAATTTAAATTTAAATTTAAATTAATTTAATAAATAATTTTATTAAAGGGCTTTATTAATTAATATAATAATAATTTAGCTATATTATTATTATATTAATAATTAATTTCTTAGTATATATTATATATATTATATATTATATATATCTTTGTTTATATGTATATTTATTAGTAATATAATTATAAACTTATAATTTAGCTTAATAAGCTTAAAATATGTCTATAAATCTTTTATTATTAAGATTAATATAATCTAAGGTATTTATAAAATTAATTTAATTTTAATATTAATTAAAATATTAAATATTAATTAATTATAATTATAATAATATTTTCTTTTAAATGATATAAACCTTATATATAATTTATTTTATATAAAATAAAGTAAAATATATTATATATTAAAATTATATTTTTAAAGTTCTTAGTTTTATAAAAGAAATCTAATATTATTGGTTATAAAATAAATAAGCTTTATAATTTAATAATATAATTATTTTTATATTAAGATATAAACTAAGATTTAATATAAAGGTAAAGACTTTAAAAAGAAATCTTATTTAAGTATAGTTTTTATTATAATAAAAAATATCTTAAGTTTATTAAATATAATTTTATTTATAGAATTAAGTAATTTATTTTAAAATAAATATAAAAATACTATATATTTAATATATTATTTAAAATAATATTATATTTTATATATTAATTATAATTAAATATAAAAAAATATAATATAATTAATAAAAATATTAAAAGTATTAATTAAATTATTTTTATAAAAAAGACTAAGTTTTAATATTAAAATAATATTAAAATAATATTAAAGTACTAATAAAATAATATATTTATAGTATTATTAATAAATTATAACTTTAGAATTAAAATTAAAACTAATAGTATAATATAAAAAACTTAAAATTATTTTAATTAAAATAAATTATACACTTTATTAAATAATAAAGTAAATATAATATTTAAAGAAAAATATAAAGTTTAATTATTAATTTTATAACTAGTCTTTATATTATTTAATAATAAGTAAGCTTTTTTAAAATACTTCATATTTACTACTATTTAAAGTCCTTATATTTATCTTTAATTAATACTAAATAAAATACTAATAATAGCTAAGTTCTTTATTTTATAAATTATAAATATATTTATTTAAGTATATAATTATTATAACTATATATAGTATTATTATAAAGCTAGATATTTTCTATAATATAAAATTAATATAATAAAATATTTATTTCTTAATAATTAAATTTAAAATAAAAATAAAAATATAAAATTATAATTTTATTTTTACTTTTTTAATATTTTTATTAAAATAATAATACTATATCTTAATATAAAAAATAAAAATATTATTTTATTTTATAATTTTTCTTTTTAATTTTTTAAAATTATATATTTAAAAATTTAAATTTTTTATTTATATAAAATAACTTGATATAATTCTTTATAAAATTAATAAAAAGATTATTTTTATATTAAAATTTTAATTTAGAATCTTAATATAATAAAGAGTTTTAAAAAAATCTTTTATTTAATTTATTTTTATAATTAATAAAGATAATTCTTTAATTAATTTTAATATATAATAAATAGTTTATAATTAAATATATTTAAATATTAAAATAATTATTATAATAATTAATTTAATTAAATAAGCTAAAAGAATACTTATTAATAATTCATTTTAAATTATTAATTTTATTTATATATCTAAAAAAAGTAATTAATATTTTTTATTAAAATATTCTTATATAATCTTTACTTAATTCTTATTATCTTATTTTTTTTAGTATTATATTTATTTTCTTACAAAGCTAATATTATATTAATTTTAAATAAGCTTTAAATAAATTATTTAATTTTTATTTACTTAAAATAAGTATATAAATTATAATTAAATTATATTAATTAAATAATAATAGAGTTTTATTTTTGTATTTATTTCTATTTTTATATTAATATAATATAAATTAATTTTATTATTTTATATCTTATTTTAAGGCTTATTTTTTAGTTTTAGAAATTATTTTATATTAATAATTTATATTATTTATACTATTTATATTACTAAGATTATTATAACCTAATATTATACTAATAAACTATAAATATTTAATTTTTATATTTTAAGTTTTATTTTATTAATTTATTTTACTAATATTAATTATTAATAATAAATTCTTTACTTATTTAATTTTACCCTAGGCTTTATAAGCTAAAGTAATAATAATTATAAGAATTATCTTAGTATTAAGTATTACTATAGATAGCATAATTCTAATAATTCTTATTACTTAATATAAAATTTCTCTTTTTATACTTTTATAATTTATTTTATTATTTTATAAAATATTTATTTATTTTTAAATATATAATAAATTATATTATTATTTTCTTTATATATTTTTTTTAAATTATATTTATAATAAAAATAATATTTATATAAAGTATTCCACTTTTATATCTTATTTAAATAATTTAAATAATATTATTAACTTTTTATAAAAGATTTATATTATAGCTAAGGCTATCTTATATAGTTATGTTAAGAATATACTATTTTTATAAATAACTTTTAATTTAATTAAAAAACCTTAATATATTTATATATTTTTTATTATTATTTTACATTCTAACTTAATCATTTTATTTTTAAATCTATAAAATAAATAGTTTTATAGTATAATAATTCCTTTTATACTTAATTTATATATAAGTTATTTCATTAGATTTTTAGTATTTTTAAAATATAAATAAATATTAATTATATTTTATTTTTAATTTATAAAGAGATTAATTATTTATATATTTAATAATATTCTTATTATTTCTTTAATCTTATTATTATTCTATTTAGTAAAGTCTTTATAATAAATATAAATTAATTTTAATTTATATATATAATATTATATACTATAAAATTAGAAAAACGGCTTATCTTTAGCATTTTAAATCTTAATCTTTATACTTTATATTTATAAACTAAAAGTATTAAAGAATTTATATATATATCTTTCTTAACTAATATAAACTTAGAATTTCTAAATTTAATTTCATTATTAAAAAGATGTAAAATTATATTTAAATCTAAAATTATAAAACTTTATAATATATATTTTAGATTTAAATTAAAGAAAATAAATACTTTTTATAATATTTAAATATATAATATTAATTATTAATTTAAAGACTTATTTAAGTAAAAGATTATATTATTAAATTACTTAAATAGATTCTCTACTCTTAAACTTTCTTATTATTACCTTTCTTACTCTTAATCTTATTTTTAAAGTTTTTAAAGCTTTTTAATATAAACTTTAAGATAGATAATTAATATACTTTATTATTTAAATTAATATATATTCTTTTATAAAAAATATACTTTTTATTTTTAGTTTAAGTTTATGTTTACTTTTCTCTATAAACCTTTTAACTTTGAAGCTTATTAAATAGGTTTACTTTTTAAAAAGGGTTTTAAGCTTTAAAATATTAGATTATAGGTCTTCTTTTTTACTTATAATTCTATTATTTTATTAATATTTAGCCTATTACTATTTACTTTTTCTTAAAGAATAAATAATATAAGTAATTTATTAGTAAATTCTATTTTTTATTTTAGGTTTATTTTAGGTTTATTTAATATATAAAAGGTCTTAAAGTAATAATTGAAGGCTTATTATAAGTTTTTAAATTAGATATTAAAATAATTAACTTTAATAATCCCTTTATTTTTTATAATATAAATAGTTTTTTTTAAAAGATTATTTATTTTTATTAATATAATTTTAAATTTAATATTTAATTTAATAATTATAAATAATGTTTTTAATTTTATTTACTTTATTTATTATATTATTTTAATTTATAATAATAAAATATTATTTTATTATTAAATCTTTTAATTCTTAGAAATTAATTAAATTATTAATATTATAAATCAATAAATAAATTAATTTTAAAATTTAACTTTAATTATATCTTGATTTATTTTATTTAAAGTAATAAAATATTTTAATTTTCTTTTATTAAAAAAGCTTTTAATTATAAAATTTATTAATTTATTAATTATTTGTAATTTATATATTATTTTAATCCTTAATAATTATATAATAATTACTTTATTTCTAGCTTATTTATATAGGCAAACTCACTCTCTTTTATTAATTTAATATAATTATCTTCTTTTAGTATTACTTACCTTTAAGCTAATAAAATATACTAAGCTTAATTACTATACCTTATATTCCTATTTATATTTTATATTATAAAGATAATCTTTTCTCTCTTAATTTAATTAAGTTATATTAAAAATCTTAATATTAATAAGGAATCTCATCTTTTTTTTATTTTCTTTAAAAAACTTTTTTATTTTTTCTTTATTAAATTTTACTTATAAAAGCTATAGCTTAAAAAAAATAAACTAAAGAAAAAGAGATATATTTATTTTATTAATATAATCTTTATTATTTCTTTTATATAATCTTATAATTTTTTATTAGAATAGTTAATTATAATAATAGTATAAATTATTTTAATTATTTAAAGTTAATATATTTTATAAAGCCTTTATATTATTTTTAGTAAAATAATTATTATTATAATAATTCTAATAAATATAATCTTAATTATTTTAGTATTTAAATAAATTTAAATATAATATATTTATTATATATTAAAATTAGCTAAAAAACTATCTTTTTGTTATTTATAAAAGCTATATTAGAAAAAGATTTTTCTTTTTAAAGTTTTTATTTTATATTAGGTCTTAGTAAATAGTTTAGTATACTCTTAAGGAATAAGAAAAGGGTTTTATTAGCTATGCCCTAGCATTTTTATTACTCCTTTATATTATATATATATATATTATAGTATATATATAGTATACAGTATCTTTTTTTCTTCTTTTATTAGATTATATAAATTATATATAAATATTATATAATAATATAATAATAAATAAAATATCCTTTTTTTCTTTTTCTCTTTTATTCTTATTATAATAAATTAATATACTTTTATTTTTATAATATAAATTATTATAATATATTAAGTATAATGTTTTATAGTATTTTATATAATTATATATATAAATATAAATATTAATTATAATATTATATTATTAAGAAAAAAAAGAAATAATTATATAAAAAAAAAGAAATTAATTAATAAATTTAATAATAATAATTATTAATATAAATAATAATTATTATAATAATATTAAAGACTTAATTACTAATATCTTTAGCCTAATTATAATAATTATATATTTAAAATTATATAATTTAATTATTAATTATAAGATTTTATTAAGATTTATTATAATATTCTTTTTTCTTTAATAAAATTCTTAATTATTTTATTTATATTATAATAAGAATATATTTAATAATAATTTCTACTTAATTAATTATCTTAAAATAGAAATCTAATTATCTTAATAATATTTTAATTATAATTAAAATAAAATATTTATTAAAAATATAATATATTATTATAAATAGATTTTAAGTATAATAAATATAATAAAAATTTAAAGAATAGGTATTTTAAATATAAAAAAAATTAAAAAGAATATATTTCTAACTTTATATATCTTAATTATATAAGCCTTAGTTAAATATAAAATAATTTTAATATTATTCTTTTTATACTATAATATAGCCTATTAATCTTAGGTTCTTTTAAATTATACTATTTATTTTTTAAGGGCTTTGAATTATAGTAATTACTAGTGGTTAGTTATGTGTGGTTATTACTATTCTTATATAAGAATAATTATATTATTAAATTAAAAAGTCTATTTATTTTTTAGATAATTATATTGAGCTTTTTCTATAAGAATAGGAACTTTAAAAATTTAATTTTAATATATTATTTTAGTATATATTTAAATAATTTATAAGAATTATAATTTAAAGTAAATAAGCTTAAGTTTTAATTTAATTATAATATTAAATTTTAAATATTATTTAACTAAAATGTCTTTATTAAATCTATTAATTATAATTAAAATAGAAATTATATTAATAATTATTTCAATATTATTATTATTATTATATAACTTATTAATTTATTTAAGTAAATTAAATAATATTATTATATATAGTCTTATTAAATAATATATTTTTTACTTTTAATTTAATAAAAAGGCTATATATTTTATTAAATATATTTATAATTAAGCTATAAAGATAGTATATAAATAAGATTAAATAAGAAATTAATATAATTAAAAACTATTAATAAAATAATATTTATTACTAAAGTTAATATTTATATTCAATTAAATCTTTATAAATAACCTCTTATTTATATAATTAAATTTAATACTCTTTATTATCCATTTTTATATATTAATAAATTAAAAGACTATTTATTTTATATAATAATACTATATTAATTATATAAAAATATACCTTAATATTAATCTTATTTTACATTAAAAAAATCTTTTTATTAAAATATATTAAGTTTAATCTAAAATATAAATTTATTTTCCTTTTTAATATATTTCTTTTTAATAATTATAAAAACTTAATACTAATATTTTAATTTACTAAAAGATTTATATATATTTTTATATTTTAATATTAAATAAGATTATTTTAAATAGACTTATTTAATTATATATAACAATATTAAATTATAATATATTTTAATATAAAGCATTTTTCTTATTTAATTTTAAGTTAAAAGAATATTTAATATTTTAATAATTTTTATAGCTATATATACTAAAGTCTTTATTAGCTTAAGAAAATAAATATTATAATATATATTTATAGTTATATAACTTATAAACTAAAACATAATAATAATCTTTAAATAATAAATAATATCTACTTTAATTATAATTAATAAACTAAATAAAGACTTCTTTTTTATAAATTAAAAAAAATATAGTTTAATAATAATATAAGTAAAAGGCTAAAGCTTAAGATTATTTACTTTAAATTTAAGTATTTATAAATTAAATTTATATTTTAATATATTAATAATCTTTTTAAAATAAAGTTTAATTTTTATTAAAATTAATATTAAAATTAAAATATAGCTTTTTAGTTAGTGCCCTTAAGGAATGACAAAAGGGTTCTATGCTCTTGAGGAATAAGAAAAGGGTTCTATGCTCTTAAGGAATAAGAAAAGGGTTTTATGCCCTTGAGGAATAAGAAAAGGGTTTTATGCTTTTAAGGAATAAGAAAAGGGTTTTATTGGCTATGCCTTGGTATTTTTATTATTTCTTCATATTGTATATGTATATTGTTTTATTATAATATATAGTATTTTTTTTATTAGATTATATAAATTATATATAAATATTATATAATAAATAATAAAGTATTTTTTTTTTCTTTTTTTTCTTTTATTCTTATTATAATAGATTAATATGTTTTTTATTTTTGTAATTTGAATTATTATGGTAGGCTAAGTATTGTGTTTTTTTTTATGGTATTTTGTATAATTATATATATATATAAATATTAATTGCTATATTATATTATTAAGAAAAAGAAAAAAAAATAATTATAAAAAAAAAAGAATAAGTAAATATTAGTAAAGTTAAACTACCCTATATACTATTATAAAAAGGGTATTTTAAGTAATAAGTAATTTTAATTAGATTAGGTAATTAGCTTTTTATTTCCTAAGATTATAGTCTTAAGGATTATAGCTATTATAATATAATTATCTTAATTAATTATTTTAATTTTATTTTAATAATACCTATTATAGCCTTTGCCCTATTAAGCTAATAAAGGCTTTAGTACTTATATTTATAAAAATAAATTATATACTTACTATAGGGTATTTTTTATTTTATAATTTATTTTTAATTAAATTAAATTATTAAAATTAAATATTTTATTTATTTATTTTCTTTTTAAAATATTTAATATTTTCTTTAATTTTACTTATTTATAAATTATATTTTAGCTAATATATTTTTTAAGTAAAATTCTTTTATTTATAAATCTTTTTATTAATTTAATTAAATTTAGTTTTAAATTAATATAATAGAATATTTTTTATATTTATTTATTATATAATAAAGTCTTAATTATCTTTTTTTAAATTAAGTAAGAAAATAAATAGCTTATATTAAATTAATTATATTCTTTATAGTATATTAAGGTTTAGTAATTTTATATAATTAAGTAAATAAAAAATACTTTTATTCTTAAGATAATCTTTATATTATTTTAAATTAAAGAAAATATATATATAAAGCCTATTTTAAGTATAAAAAGCTATTATAAGATTATTATAATTATTAAAAATTAATTACTAAAAAAAGGATATAATTAGATTAATAATTAATATTTTATATTAAATTTAATTAATCTTAATAAGAAAAAAAAACTATTTTTAAATAATATTAATATTACTTTTTATATAATCTATTAATCTTTTTATTATTATATTATATTTAGTAAGGTAAAGGTATTTCTAATAAAAGTTCTTATAAAGTTTAATTTTATTTTCTTTAATTTATAAAAATATAATTATTAAAGATTTTTATAGTTTACTATAAAAACCTTAAATCTTATTATAGGTATTAATAGACTTAAATATACTATTAACTTAAGCTAATATTAAGGTTTAAGAATCTTTTTAAAATTTAAAAATTATTTAAGGTAATTTATTATAATTATTTTATTTTAATTATTATTATTAGGCTAAGTAAAAGTCTTATTATTCCTTTTTTTATTATTATTAGTCTTATATTAAATACTTATTATATTTTTTTTAAAAAAAAAATTATTTTTATTAATAATAAAAATATTAAATAAAATTTAATATTATTTTTTAAAATTTGGTTTTTTTTTAGGAATAGTTTAATATAATTATTTATATAATAAATAATTTTTTTAATTTTTTAGTATATATAATAATAAATAGTAGAACTTTGTAAATCTAGTTTTATAATTTAAAGCCTATTTATAGAGATTTTAATTAGATTATATAATTATAATTATTATAATACCTTAAAATATTATTATATAAGGAAGGAAAGAAAAATTAGTTAATAAATATAGTAATAGTAATTATTAGTATAAATAATAATTACTATAATAATACTAAGGGCTTAATTATTAATATCTTTAGCTTAATTATAATAATTATATACTTAAAGTTATATAATTTAAGTATTAATTATAAGATTCTATTAAAATTTATTATAATATCTTTTTTTCTATAATAAAGTTCTTAGTTACTTTGCCTATACTATAATAGGGATATTCTTAGTAATAATTTCTATTTAGTTAATTATCTAAAAATAAAAATCTAATTATTTTAATAATACTTAGATTATAATTAAAATAAAATACTTATTAAAAATATAATATATTATTATAAATAAATCTTAGGTATAATAAATATAGTAAAAATCTAAATAATAAATATTCTAAGTATAAAGAGAATTAAGAAAAATTTATTTTTTATTTTATATATCCTAATTATATAAGCCTTAATTAAATATGAGATAATTTTAATACTATTCTTTTTATACTTTAATATAGTCTATTAATCTTGGGTTTTTTTTTTAAATTATAATACTTATTCCTTAAGGGCTTTGAATTATAGTATTTGCCAGTGGTTAGCTATGGGCGGTTGCTACTATTCTTATATTCTCATGTTTTAATAGAATAAATATATTATATTTATATTTATAAATATATATCTATATGTATATAATATCTTATAAAATTATTAAATAATAATTATTTTATTAAAGATAATATAAAAGCTTTATAATATATATGAATCTTAATTAATTTAAACTATTTTTATTACTATAATAATTAATAGGTTAAATAAAAAGCTTTTAAGTTATATTAAAATAATTATTATTAAAGATTATATAAAAAGTAAATAATATTTAAAGAAAAAGATAATTAATTTATTAAATTAATAAAAGAAGGTAATTTTATTTAAATAAAAAAGCTAAAAGTAAAAGGATTATTATATAATTATTAGAAAATTAAAATTAAAATTAAATATAATAGCTAGTGTAAATTATTAGTAAAAGCTCTATAATTGTAAATAGAATCAAGAAAGTAAAAAGAAGATAATTAGTTTATTTAATTAATAAAATAGAGTTACTTTATTTAAAGAAGTAATTTAAAAGTAAAAGAACTATTATATTACTATTAGGAATTAATAACTTCTTATTTAAAGAATTGTTTATAAATATAAATAATTTTATTTTTTTATATAAATTCAAGTATTAAATTTTATATTTTAATTGATTATAATTATTATTATTATTATTATTATTATTATTATTATTATTATTATTATTATTATTATTATTATTATTATTATTATTATTATTATTATTATTATTATTATTATTATTATTATTATTATTATTATTATTA